>JANGFJ010000208.1:0-81001 GCA_025758675.1 Naganishia antarctica | reverse complement strand
TCCACCACCCCCGCCCCACCACAACCATACGCCATCTCCCTCTTCACCCCCGACGCCGACGTCCCCTCCAGCGCAACACTCTACGCATCCCCTCCCCTCCACAAACACCTCATCCACCACCTCCTAGACCTCCTCGTCGCTTCCTCCAACCCCACCCACCCGGAAAAAAGAAACCGGAAACGTTCCCCCCCACCGACGACCTTGAAAGCACGGCACGCATCCAAATGGACGACCCTAAACCTCGGCCTGCCCGCGTTTTTCCCGTCTTCTTCTTCCTCCCGCGCGACCCCAGATCTCACTCCGGAACCCGGGAAACAGTCAAAGAGATGGCCGTCGTTGACACTCTCTTCGGTCGGTCTCTCCCGCGGCGCAACGAACGGCAACAGCACCAGCGGAGGGGTCACCTCATGGCTCGGTCTTCAGGCGGATCCCGTCCCCGGCCGAGCAGATACAACGGAAACGGCAACGGAAACCCAAACGGATGAGCGCGCGGGGCCAATAGTTGATCGGATGGATTTAGAGGGCTTGAGTGATGCGTTGGCTGCGGACGGAGGAGGGTTCGTAGATCTTACCAAGGCACAAATGGATAGTTCAGCTGCTGGTGAAGATCGATTTTGTGCAGGTGACGGGGGACGGACGATCGAGTGGCTGGTAGGTCATGTGTGGCTTCGTCCGACAATGGACAACTCCGACGTGGACGAGGTGGAAGACGGCTCCGCAAGTCAGTTTACCGAGGACAGCGACGGGACCGCATCAGGGCCGGAGCTACGGGAACATGTATTGGCGTATACGATCGTATGTACGTCACTTTACGCACAGAGAAGGGATCCGCTGATCTCTCCTTTCCACATGCGCGATGACGACTTGATTTCCTGTCGGTAAAGACCGGTTCTGCTCTCATCGCGCTCGTTACGGATCAAATGACACTCGAAGCCTTGTCCGAGCTCTTGAATACCTCAAAGAGCGAATCATTTGCGGAAATCCAGCCCGACAGCGATCATCCATCGCAGAGGATCCAAGCAGCCGTTCGATCACTCGTCCGACATCTATCGCCCGAGCCAGATCGAGCGGCTCATTCCGTCTCGCGGAAGGAAGCCGACGCCACACCACCGGCCCAGTACATACACAGCACCAACACCGACGTATCCACGCACGTCACCTCCTTCTGGAACGCAGCTGCACAGGTGCACACCCTCCACCTAGGGAAATCCGTCCCTCCGTCGGGAAAGGACCACGATCCGTTCAAGGCCCGGAAATGGAAGGACGTGACGATCGATCAAGCAGCCGTCGGCGTGAGACAATGGCTGATCCAGTGAGTCCGAATGAACACGGGTCGTCTGACGAGAATTGACCTGTCTGTTTGGCAGGATTGAGGGCGCGCGGGAAGTCTTTGCACGGACGAGCAATGATCTTTGGATCGCAGGAAGACGTGTATGCGCATCAATCGACGACGGTCATGGTGGAAGCGGGGATGAGGCATACTTGATTACGACGGGAAAGGAGACGTCGATCGTTGATGCCGAATGTGAGTGGTGGGGATCGCGCTGTTAGCCTTTCATCAACTAACGTATGGACACGCCATGACAGATCAATTGCGGCAAATCATCAAGGGAAGACAAGGCTGATTCCAGTAGCGGTGTGGTTGCAGCCTTGTAGCGTAACGAAGGTCAATATATGCCAAATCAAATATCGCTACAGTGTATACAAGTGCCCGCCTCCCTCCAACCCCGACCTCAATACATACAACTCCACAGCCCGATATGATCTCTATAACCTCCTCCAACTCTGCTGGATCGCGATTTCCGCTTTAGCCGGCGTGCGATTGTAGAATGGGATCGTCCTCTGACCGGATGGCGCAGGTGCTGCAACCCCTTGGCTTGTTTTCTGTCATTCGTCGGACAAACTTCAGCCGGCACGTCGCGGGGAGACATTGAAGGACTTACGATAGCAGACTTGTCCAGACCTTGTTCCAAACCTTCCAACAACGCGCACGCTTTCTGCTTGCGTGTCCAAAGTTGTTAAACCAGGAAAGATACGTCAGAACTGGTTGACACTTACACATAGGTCATTCGAGCTGATATAGCCACAACGAAGGCAATTCTCTGTACGACGCAACATTGAACACTCTGATCCCGGTCTTGTCACCAATTATTGCTCACGCAGTGCTTTCATGCCCGATTTGACATCCTCGTCCAATTGGAATGTCTCGCCAGAGTGAATGATGTCGATGATAGCCGATGGCCGGATGGCTTCCAGATCCTTTAAAAACACTCGCGCGTGCCCTCGGTAAGCTGTGACAGTGTGAAAGAATGGTTTAGCAAGCGAGTGCCATCTTCGAGGGATGATACCTACCATCCGGGCTGTATATACATTCCGTTGAAAAGTATGTCAATTTCTTGAAGTAGGCATACCTAGTGTATCGAAGCGTCAGCACGATTTGTCGGTCTTGCGCCACTCTTCGCTCACATGACAATCTCCTTCTCATATGCGTATTTGAACGGCTTGCTTCGCTTGATGGTATCCTCTGATTCAGTCACCAGCGCTGTGCATCTCGAAAGTCGTGCAATGTCTCCTCGCATGACTAGATGAAGGGCCCGCTCTGTCAGTCTCGTCCCATTATTTCGCCGTAATCTTGACGTACTGTTCATCAGCACAGTCTCCGCAATGTCGTCCGCATTATGTCCCGTTACGATATGACTAACGCCGAGCTGAGCTGCTCCTCTGTCTAATGCCTGTCGCCTGAACACACCACAAAAAGTGCCTGTAATTCGAAGTGAACTCGTGTCTTCCTGACTTCCCTGCAACGGATGACATACAGTTGTTCTTCTTTCCAATTTGGCTAACGATTTTGTCCATGGTCCAGCCATAAAGCTCGTCATAGCTCAAGATCTTGAGTGGCAAGCCATACTCGATCTGATTCTGCTTCACAGTCTGAGAGCAGCGGAATACGTAAGCGTGCGACTAGAAGGAAGGCTCAACGACCTTACCTCAAGCGAGTCATCACGATATCCAGTGATTCCCTCGTCAATCGATAACAGAAACAGATCCAGGCCGTAGTCGTATCTAGTATTCAAAGTTGACATGACGTGGGCGAGAACAGTGGAATCTGCGGCAAATGGCAATCAGTGTCCTGCATCGCCTGCAGCCGAGCGTCGATAACAACAACATACCTTTGCCACCACTTGCTCCGATAGCCACCTTGTCCCCCCGCTTGAAGATTCCCCCATTCCCCGTAATAGTGTTGTGAACCTCGGTCTCGAACACTTCGAAGAAGCAGTCCTTGCATACTTGAGTGCCTGTCTTTGGCCGTTTGATGATGGCTTTAGCGGTACCGCAAAGGGAGCACAGTCGAGGAGGCATGCTTGCTGGTAGACAAAATCTGCGGGTGTTGTTGGGTGAAGCTACTATCGATGTGATTCTGAACGAGAGAAGTATTCCGCAGGGAGTGATCTGTCTTCCTGCTAGCTTTCGGTGGGCGGCGTCGTTCAATACCGAATGCAGGGCTGATTACCCCGATGAAGAGGACATGCAGAATTCAAAATCCATGGAGGAAGAAGAGCCGAAACGATCGATGTCGCGAATGGGTGACGTCGTAAACATGCGCGGAAGCAAGTCTTTCTGGGAAGTGGCAACAGGTTAAACTACAAGTTATCACCTTCTTATTATGGTTCGAGTGGCTGTTTGCGTCCAATTCAGGGACAGCTTGGGAGTCCAAGACGCTGGGACCAGCCGGGTCGAATGGTTCCGTCAGGCTTAAGCGAGCGGGCGGTGCATGGCACTTTGCACACGCAACTAATCTTGACATGTGCGGTTGACCTCTATACAACGGACATTACGCAATAATTTCTGGGTATACAAGAAACGAGGATACAGTGATGACGAAACCTTAGACAGCAGGTCGCAGAGGAGACTGCAACAAGGATCTTTGAACGGCGGCGCTGTTATTGGCATCTGCTGTGAATCCGACAGCTCGTCTTTCCTCTGCAGTCAATGCGTTCAAATCCAGGGATACGCCCCGAGCGACGACAGGAGCCGAGCTTGATGGAGTGTGATGGTGAACCGGGGACGAAAGGACTGCACTGATGACAGCCCCGTTCTCTTCACTCTCGGTGATACCAGTCGACAAAGAGCTCATCGACCCGATACTCAGGCCGTTCAAACGTCGATTCGACTTGGTGGAGTGACGTTTGTTGGTCTCGAATGCATGAACCGGGAGCGAATTCGGGCTCGTTGCAAGAAAATCCGGATGGGCGACTGATGATGGTTTGCGAATGCTTCTGCTATTGGGTACTGGTACGGGGTTCGCAGTTAATGGCAACGTAAAAGTTGCAAGCCTACTTGTCTCCTCCTCGTCTCCTTCCGTCAAACGTGACAAGTCCCTCTCCATCTGCAGTGCCACGAAGGCCGGGTCGGGAGCAGATACATCTTCCCTTGCCAAATCCTGGCCTTGATGGAATGACCTATGACTGATCGATGAAGCAATCGCCGGCCTTGATGTGTAATCAGAGAGAGGCGCCGAGGATTGCAAAAAGCCCTGTGCGTTGATCGTCGGAGGGGGCAAGTGTTCGGCACTCAAAAGTACGATATGGGGTTCTCGTTGGAGTTCGGATAGGAAATCCTTTTCCGGACGACGCCGACTGACGCTGCCAAACCAATCGCCACCGGATCTGCGCCTAGACCTCTTCTGTGAGTCTTCATCTCTTGTCGATGTCAAAATACTGTGGAGATTGGCGAACGACGATGTTTTGCGGGATGATCCGGCCAGTACAGTCGGGTAGATGCTATGTTGTCCCGTGCGTTGAGTTATGGGCGAGAGCGCGACAGGGGCTCCTGCTGCTTCTGCATGCGAATTCGACAGATCCGGCGCCTTCTTATTAATGCTTCGCCGGAGACCGAGCCAGGAAGTCAACTTGCTGATGGACGATGTCCGTTTCTTATTCGCTTTCTCCTGAGGATCAACCTTGGTTGCGTCATTGACGTGGACACCGGGCGAAAGGATGCTTCTTCGTTTTGCCTTTTCATAATGATAAACAGGCGCCTGATCCGGTAGAGCGACCTGGGTTGCTGGAGGAAGTTCACGAACGGATGCGGATGCTCCAAGCTTGAAGATGTCCGGCAAGGTGCCTGACTTGCGCAGCGGGACATCTGCCCTTTGAATCGCTGCTTCCGTCTGCTCCGTGATATTCGTTTCCGGGACACGGGAAAGATTCGTGGTCGAAAAAGAATAGGGCTTTAACGGCGTAGGTGTCGTTCGTGGTTGCTCCTGCGGACCTAGCCTGCCAAAGTCGTATCGCCCTGTCTGTGTGTCCAACAATGCTGCTTGTGAGGCATTCAGCCAACTCTGAATTCGCAGGTCGGGAGGGGTCCGTCCATGCAAAGAAGCAGACAAGGCGGGCATCGAGGGAGATTGCGGAAATGCTCTGGCCATAGGAGATGCCGATTGGTTTGAAACCCGTTGTCGGCGGTTTAGCAAAGTCGCACTTGATGATCCTCCATGGGGTTTTCCCTGATCGACGTCTTGTTCGAAAAGTGTCACAGGACTTGACTCTGACCGCTTGAAAAAGGTTCTGCGAGCTTTCGCGCCCGACGTTTCTGTTTGAGTGGGCGAGAAAGGTTGACTCCATCCATACGTACTTCGTGGCACAGAGGGGCCAAGCAGGTCGGTGACGGACTTTGTTTTCTCCTTTTTGGGCATCTTCTGCGGCCACTGAGCAGTTTCAGCTCCAAGATGCTGCTCTCCTTGCTTCCTCTTCGACTTTTTGGTTTCTCCCAACAAGTTGAGCATAGATTGAGAAAACTTTTCCTTGAAGCCCGTTTTTTGTTTGCCGGAGTTGTCATTCGTGTACACATCCGCCGCAGTGCGAGGCTTCCTGAGCAGCATGGGATCTGCGATTCGCCATCGCCGAGAGTCGATTCTCTTGCCGCGCTCATCTCTCTGTGGACCACCTCCGATTCCTTCACCGAAACCGACGATTCCCGGAGACGCCCAGCCATTTGCCATGGCGTTCGAAGGAGGTGAGATATTCGGGAAATGCCGGTCTTCAGGTGTCACAATAGAAGTGTAGACGGTGTTGTAGTCTACGCCAGTATCCACAGAGGGCGGAGATGATACTAATCCACTGATTGAGAGGTTGGGAGTATCGTTCGATGGATCAACGTGTGGGGAATAGGCGAATCTCGACTCCGCAGGGGCGAAGCCGTATGAGAAGCGACCTTCCGCTGCCCCACCCTGAGGGACAGCTTGGCCCATTTCAAGTAAAGGAGGCTCCAAAACATCGAACCCGTAGCTGATGTTTCTACTGTGATTACGAAGCGCTGCGTCGGAAATCTCTGGCATTCGAGCAGAAGTGGAACCCGAAGCGTAATGATGCCATTCCGCATTCCCTGGAGCTCCGAATGAATCGGTTCTCGGACGCTCTCCGGGACTTTGCGTGCTGCTGATTGGTGTCTGATTTACGTCAAAGTTGAGAGCCCTAGCTGCCTGGAAACTTGAGCCAGAGATGTCTCGTCTGGCTGAAGTTTCAGCGCTGTATCGAGAACTCGGCGTGCGAAGACCAGCTTGAATGGGTGAGGGATAGGACTTGCTGGAGCTCTGAAAGCGGCCCGTCACAGGAGAAACCAATGTTGGGGTTCTTGGTTCTATCGGCTCGGGAGTCGCAGGTGGTAGAGGCGGAGGCGTGACTTGGCTTGCTTTGTAGTGTTCCAGCAAATAAGCTGGCTTTTCGGGTGGTGTTGGAAATTTTAATGGTATGATTGACGGGGAGTCGTATAAGTCGAAACTCTCGGTCGAGCTTTTCAACTCCCGATTCTGATTCCCACCAGGGATCTCCAAAGTGGACGATGTCCCAAGGCGCTGGAGTGAAAGGGGCGCTAAGTCTTGCGCGACCTGCCTGTCAAGCGAGGTCGTGGAATTCGAAGACGCGATTGTAGTTGTAGCAGCTGAACCATGTTCTAGACCTGGTGTGGTTGACCTTGCCCCTTTCCGGTTCTGCGCCTGTGCGCCCCAAGGTATAGATTCCATATGACCGGAGTTCAGCCCTAACAATTCGCGTCGGATTTTCAGTTTTTACAGCAGCCTCGAGACTGTCCTCTACACCGGCGACTTACAGCTTTTACCAATGCTTCTGCGATCGTCGTTATTCAAGTCATTCTCTAATTTGGAACTATTCGTGCTTCCCGGGACCGACCGCACTTGATGAAACGGCGAGATCGAAATCGGTTCATCTGTCAAATCGATCTCGCGGTGGAGCTGAAAATGCTGATTACTGGGATTCTGCTGGTAGCTGGTAGGTATCACAAGCATTCTAGGCGTGGCTACTGGTCCATGCAACGCTATAGCGTCTACACTGCAAAAAGTTCAGCTTCAACGTCTTCCCAGCCTTGGTTGTGTAATAAACTTACGGAGGGGTTCAGCAATGGGGCAAGCTGGACAAGCTTATGTCCTACGGGGGACAAGATCGACGACGTGCGGGGGAGGCATGGCATGAAAAAGCCTGAGAGGTGATATAGATCGAGAGTCCGACACTATCACTCTTGGCCGTTTCCATTCACCCCATACGGCCCTGTACCCGCAACGGTAATATTTCGCGAAGCGGGAAGGTCAATCGGCATCGCGATAAAGTTGCGCGATCGGTGACTACCGCAGCTAAGCCGCCCTTCCTTGGTATTGTAGTGTACAGCCTACGTATTGTCGGGAGACCTCTCTCGGTTCCTGTTGGTAACCCGAAACGATCTGCTTCCCGGGTTGCTCATTCCAAGAATTCAAGGCCACTTCTGTCAATAATCCCTGCAGCAGCAACAGCTTGCCAACACACTTCCAACAGTCTTCCAAGTTCCAGCAGCTCTTCCAACACTCTCGACTCTCACGGGACTCACACACATTCCGCTGCGGAGGCCCCTCTTCTCCGACGCACTGCGCTGCCTCTGCGCGTTCAGCTCCCGCTTCGGTAGACTTCTTCACTAGATCACGAAGATCACCAGCCGTTCTCTACGATCGTTGCTGAGAAATGAGAGATTGAGGGATGAAGATGACAGATCGTGAGAGATGAAAGCTGAGATGGGTAATGTAGGAATGTAGGGGGCCGGATTCCTTTAGCTAGTCAACTGCTAGTGAGCTCGACGTCAACAGGGCCTGGGGGAGGGGTAAATTAGCAGTCCTCCAGTTTTCAGACATACTGACAACAATATGAATGTCAAAGGTAACGGAGCTGGTAAAGTGCTGCGCCGGTTAGGGGTGGCGAGTACTTGTCATTACACCCAATGCAGCAACCCTAACCAGCACATCCTCGTCACAACACTACAGCTACAGGAGTGCTACAGGCTAAGATAGCGAATATATATAGCGCTCGCAGATTACAAAAAGTTGGTGATGGTGTATCATCTATCCCTTCCGCTCGAGCATCACATCTGGCGGAAAGGTACAGCTAAAAGCCGACTTTGTGCAGGTTGACGGGGTATATCAAGCTCGACATGATGCCCAGTCACTGTAAACAGGTCATGGCAGCGAGTCAGGGCTACTACAGCGACTACAGGCTACATATTGTCTTTCCTACTTCGTCGGGAAAATGGTCGCTGGGGGGGACACGGGCAGGACGGAAAGAGGACGAGGCTGCAGATTGCAGATGTTTGCCGTTGAGCTTGCCGTTGCTTGACCCCCTTCCTTCATTCTTCCATTCCTGTATCTTTTACCGCGGGGGCACCATAGTGTTCCTTCGGAACTTCTGTACCAGTATACCTCGTCCTTGTGGAATGAGCCGACAGCGAGCCGAGCGTAGTCCATCATGCGCTGTTCAAAGGGTTGCGACAGTCACTTATTACGGCGCGGGACAAAGGAGATAGTACAGCTACAGAACATGTATGCAAATAAAGAGGCGCAACAAAATGCGACAATCGTGCAGAGCGGTATGACTGTGGATGAGTTGTCAATACTAATGGGTTCGTGGTATTCATTCACGCTGGATCTCGCTGTCACCCTATGCGGCTTTGCAGCCCTTTGCCAAGCTATTCGGCTCGGAACTGTATATGTTCATGTTGTTCACACGCTGCATCGCTCTCGCGACTTTTCACGTTGTCTAATGAACGCTGGCCAAATCTTTGATCTTTGCTATGATGAATCTGTACCGTTCGGCCGGTCAACGCCACAAGTCGGTCGCACCACGATGAGGATGTGTCGCAGTTTCATCCGGACTCCATGTTGCATCCGAGCGATGCAAGGGATCATTGCGACTATAGGCCATCTGTCGTGAGAATCAGGCGAGATGCAAAACGCATACGGTCTCGAGATCTCAGCGTTACGGGGATCCCACTGGGTGGATGTCTCAAAATTTAGTAACATAACCTTGTTCAAGATTTGGGTATGAGTCTTTATGACAACCTGCGATCCTGCTAGAGGGGGCTGATAGTGTCCGTGTCCAGCTGCCCGTAACGATTTTCCCTCGAGAAGCACTCAAGGCATCTGCTTCATCTGCTGTTCAGCGTCGATCAACTGGAGGAGAGGTAAGTCTCATGATGTCGGCATGAAACACGGGCCAAAGACACTCACCCTGCCGACGACATCCTTTCGCCATCGCTCCATGGCCTCCGCTAAACCTTTGATCAATGCACTTCTCGTACTGGCGGATGTGTGTCGACTTGAATCGTCGTCAGAATTGTCCGCCTCTGAAGGGAAATGCACAGGTTGACGATCTGAATGATCGATTATTGAAGGCGAAGGGGTCCGGGAAAGCGAAGGTGTTGTCAAAGCCTGTCGGAGTCTAAGCAATTCCAACTCTGCTTGACGATACGCAACTTGTGCATATTCTGTAAGTAGGGTTTGGTCAGTATGCATGAACAGTTCGTGCATTACTGCAGCGATCTAGGTAGAAGCACATGATAGACGCCAAACTCACCCAAAGTTCCCGGTATCACTCCCAGCACTCTGGCCAGCTTTGCACTCAGCTGCCACTCCCCATCCTTCATGGACACACCGTTCTTTCCGTGGTAGGACCGTCGCTTGGTACTTTCGATCAGATTCTGGTGCAAGGTACGGGTCATCGAGCGCGTACTCTGACTACTGCTTGGTCGTGCAGCACGGCGTTCAGTCAAAGTTGCTGAAGGAAGTGCTCCGCTGGGTGCAGTCTTGCCTATTCGATAATGGCAAGTGCTTTCAGCATATCTAGGATCAGGTCTACCGACAGTCTTCGACGGCACTCACTGCTGGTTGTTACCACGAGGATTCTGCTCTGCTGTTGAGTCATCATTTCCACGACTTTGACGACTCCACAAAATGTGCTTTGGGTGTTGACGAGCCCCTCACGGCTTCAGCTACAAAGGATCCTACAGAACAAAGGGCATGATTCTCACTATCGGCAGCTATGATTACGATAAACTCACTTGTTGGGCTGATTTCTTGCAGAACTTGATGCGCTGGAGATCGTCTTTGCAGACGGCGAATGTCGAGGGTATCTAGCTATGTAGCAAAGCTGAGGGCTCACCATATCCCGTTTCCGTCAATGCTGTCAGTCGCTATCGCCTTGGAAAGCACAGGGGTCGGCGCCGGGATCGCTGCCCTCTATATACCTGGAGTATGTAGGTTTAACTCAAACGCTCTGTGTCTGGGAAAGGAGACAGGTCAGTTGAAGACAATAACAAAATTTAGCGAAAGTCGTGCATCATAGACCTTCTTGTTCGTCCTCGAAGAATACCTCCTCCCTTTGGGTAGTAACCCATCCCTGAAAGGGACTTGTCGATTTTACCCCTATCGCGAATACAGGGTGACAAGCAGGCAAAAACTCAGCGAGCGGCTCAGTCTCAACCTGAAACAGTCCTGAAACGCCCTTGCAAAACGTGGCAGGGATTTGCTAGGCGAAATTCCTGAAACGCAAATCATGGAAGGGAAGCTTGGAACAGGCGGCGCAGACGCTCTGTCGCCTGGTGACGCGTTTCTTTGCAAGTCCTTTCCATCAATCAAAGTTTTCCAGGAGACTCGAAGTGGCCCTTTTCGCTCTGACAGGCACAAACAGCTGCAGACCCCTATCATTCGACAATAATATTCTTGGAGGCTTCCGAGGCTTCTCTGGGCCGCTCTCTGCGAGACATAGTATTACAAAATACGAGGTAACGGCGAACGAGCCACATCGCAGTTGAGACTGGCATCTAACGTGTCGATGGCATGTCTCCACAGTGAGCCCAGTTTCGCACACCCTACGACTCATTTACCCTACGACCTCGTCGCAGCTCATCTACCCACGACTCATATACCCTACGGCCTCGTCTCAGTCCATCTACCCCCTACGACCTCGTCTCAGTTCATCTACCCAGCCTCCTCGCAACAGCCGCGCGATTCTCCTTCTGCGGTTCTCCGAGCTCGTCATGGACGACTCGTTTTCTGATACCAACAAAGGCCCCTGAGACTGTGTTTCGTCGCTTGCTTGTGATTGCGCCGTAGCTCGAGCGTGTTCTCATGTGTCTGAGCGAATGGAGATAATCCAGCGTGCGGAGGTCCCATGGGTAGGAGCTGGTACGACGGGCAATGGCACAGCTTGCGGAGCGGCATTGCTCCTAGAACCATTGTTTTAACTCTGGCTTTGGCTGCATGATCGTTCGACTTAATCTATTGCTTCCCAATCTAGCTCGGCGTCCGCGAGAGGATCTACAAGATCGTCACTCTTGTCCAGATCGATCAAGTTGGTGGCGGCGTTGAGGGATGACGAAGTCGCTGATGGACACCTACGAGCCGCTGGTCCGCTTTCCACCGTCCTCGCGTGGAACCCCCGCTGGGCGGGTCCACCCGATCGGGCCGGTATGACGGGCACAGCTGCACTGACCCCTGCTTGCGACATCGACGGCACACGAGATTGACTCTGGCTAGCTTGCGATGCTGCTGCTTCTACGCGATCCAGCTCCTGTGCAAGCGATGCATCCATCATAAAACCGTCCTCTAGATCCGCTTCGAATTCCGAGCCTGGATCTTGTGGCGCCGGTACCGGTAACGCTTCGAGTTCGACCGGTAGCTCGGGTTTCCTACGAGTTTTACGTGGGTAGCAGTTTGAGCGATCATGACGGGTACGGTCGCTTGCGTTCTGGCACTTACCCCATTCGTCGAAGTAATCCGTTTTGAAAGAGGATGGGTTGCAGCTCCTCAAACTCTTCCACCATGTGACCCTTGAACTCGGTATTATCCGGCGTTAGGAGCACTGCGCGGCGAAGTCAGGTTCTGGCGTCAGACGGAAATGCTTAAGAGAGACCTACGCATGCCTCGACGGACTTTGACGTTGCGCAAGAGCAGCTGCAGTATGGGCAATCGGCTGAGCTACCGTTCGCACTATGCACCAACGCAAGGAAACCCACCTTTGATCCCAGAGCTGTCTCCCCAAGCTTGAGGGCATCGATCCTCCTATACTCCATCGCTCTCATCACTCTAAACCCATCACTGACATCCAGCATCAACATCGATCGAGGGTACGGCGGAACACCATCTGGCTCGTTGTCTTCCTCGTCCGGCTGTTGATCCCCGTTCGCGGTATTGCTCGGTTCCGCATAATCTCGTATCCTTCTGATCCTTCCCACGCCGGAGAGAGCTTCTTTCCGCTGTTCCATTGTATTCTTTGTTTGAAACGCGCTATGTCCCACCTCGGAGATGCTGATGATTTGAACTAGGCATGAATCTTTTTTATCCGGTCCGAAAAGGATGACATCGTGTACTTGATTAGGATCGGCTGGTAGGGTTGTGAGCTTTCCCGGGATCGGTGGGGTCGATGGATAAGGTAGGACCGACTGCTCGAGGTTGGAAAGCAGGAGTTGCGTCTGAATAGCAAAGAACATTTCTCGCAGACCGAGCGTTGGATCTTGCTCCGCTAGAGCCGCCATGGTCGTTTGTATCCATTCCTGTAGTTGTGCATACACCGATTTCGTCAGAATGGCAAGGTATCGTCTGGTCCGAAATGACGGGTCTCACCTACAGGATTGAGGTCGGGATTCGGATACTGGCTTTTGAGCCAATTTCTGACGGCCATGAGGTTGATTGGTGCCATACTGGGCGAGGATTGTAGCTGAGATGGCTGCCCGTGTTGTGGCCGAGGGCGTGAGGGACTCCTGGACGGATTTTGTTATGGAGGAATACGACATGAACGGCATGAATCAGTCTGAAGCAGTTCGAATTCGAATTCGCGTCATGATCTTGTGATCTCGTGCTGATTTTGTCGAGTAAGTAATCCACGCCATTTGAGAGCACCGATACAGGAAGGCCGGTCCGAAAGTCCAGAGTCGGGCGATTCCCGGCATTCACCCGACTCAGGGTTGTTTTCACCTTTTCTGGCTCGACTGTGGGGCGATTGGCAATGGCTCGAGCGCATGCCAAATGATTCTCTTGACAATTGTTCCTTCTGCTATATCTTATCTAAGCCGCTTTCTCCAGTCACACCTCGTCCACGCTGAATCATCCCGTCTCCCCAGATGGGCGACCATCTCCCAGGCCGTTCAGGCCGTGCAGGGCCGTCGGTCGCACACGGTTCAATTGAGCGCTCACCATCCCTCACCACATCGCCCATCGGCGATAGCAGTGCCATATCCACCCCGGACAACACGCTCTCGGTACGTCTCTTGGAGTGTATAGGCTGATTGCGGGACGACCATGTTGACGATCGATACATCTATCGACAGGAACTGCGAGGCGAGAGTAGAGGTCGCAAGAAGAATGAAAACCTGCCTCCATCCAGGTATGTCTGCGGTCTTCTCTCATGGTCGATGATCGATCGAGCTCACACTTTGACTCAGAGCGCGAGAGGTGCAGAGGGCGTTCCGAGCTCGAAGAGTACGTATCAGCTACAAGACCACACACAACACATAATTGACCACACCATCTCGGATAGGCTGCCCATCTTGCAAAACTCGAAGAGCGCATCAACGAACTCGAAGCCGAAAACACCGAACTCCGTCGTCTCCTCCTCCTGCCCCTTCCCGATCGCGGAATCCTCGGAAGTGGTCCCACCGGCCGCGGCAAGAGCCTAAAAGAAGGTGGCGTGCCCATGACTGAGCGTGTTAAAGCCAAACGCGAACGGGATCGTAAACGTGCGGAGGAAGCCGCGAGATCAAGGGGAGAGACCCTTCCGAGAGACAGGACGCCGGAAGACGATACGCGGAGCAAAGGTGCACGAGCGGCAAGTGCGAGTGCAACGTCCAAGAAACGCAAGTATTCCGAAAACGGAAACGAAGATGAATTGTATGATGTCGATCACAACATGGAGGATGGCGGTCGACATGTATCGGAATCCTATTCGGCGACACCTTCGTCAAGTAGTATCGGTCTGCGTTCGCCTTCCATTACGCTTCCGACGCCGGTCACGGGTACATCTGGACTCCCACATGGCCACAACAAGCACACCAAGCAAACCAGTCGATTGCCATCGTTTTCATCGACGATTGCAGACTTGGGCGCGAGCGGCTCACATGCAACCGGTTCATATCCGCCTCATATCCCTCCCGTGTTGTCACATGACGCTCTCGGCTCGCACTTTGGCTTGTCAGGGTCGCAGACGCCAATCTCGCCTATGCACCCGGGGTCACTGGATTCGTCCTCGGCCGGATTGATTAGTGCAGCGTTGGGAGGATTTCCAAACGAGCTACATCAACCTTTCTCTCATTCCGGTCAGCAACAGCATCCGTTTTCAAACTTTGCTGGAGGGATGCCGTCGAATCAGATTGGAAGCTCTGAAGATGTCAATGCAACGCTGCTCAACACCCTACTAGCCTCTCTTCCTGGTGCTGGAGGAGGTTCGGGACACAACAACGGCAACAATTTCGGCCACAATAACAATAATAACAACAATAATAATAATGGCAACAATGGTCTTCCGCCGCTGCCTGAACTACTATCCATCATCCTGAAAAATCCCGACTTGCAACGCCGAGTCTTACAGCATCAAATGGCTCAAAAAGCCCAACAGAACCAAATGCCCCAGCACCAATCCCAGTCATTCCCAAGTTCGGCCACGTCATTCCCTGGCTCATCGTTGTTTGGCTTTGGTTCGTTTGATGAAAAGGGATCTTCGTCGCTGGACCCATTGGCGGGCTTTGGAGGATCCGGGGATGATTCGCTCAACATGTCCCGAATGGATCCCAGTGCGCTGTTCAATGATCTCTTCAACAACGGACGCAACCTGCAGAACAACAACAATAACAATGGAAACGGGAACGGGAACAATGGATCGAACTTTATACCGAGTCTGATGGACACGATGAACCTAGCGGAATCACAATATTCCTCGGGAATGTCCATGGGCGGGAACGATCGACCATCGTCTTCTGACGGCAACGTCAATTCTTTGAATTTCGATCGACTATTCGGTAATCAAAATCCCGGAATGTCCAGCCAGAACGCCATGCACTCTGGCCGAGATCGCATGGGCGCATCACTAGAAGCGATGCGTGCAGAACCATCACCACAGATTCCTCTGTCGCTTCAGCATGTCTTGCAGAATTCACAAGGGTTGAATCAGATATCAAGGCCATCTTCCGTACCTCTTCCACCCAATCGGACACACGCCGCGCGACCCGCTCTTTCGTCAAGACCAAGTATGTCCGCAAAGGAGTCAACTCAGCCCGTCTCAACGGATCTCAAGGGCAAAGGCAAGGTTGGGGATACCTCGCAGTTGAATGTATCAAGCAAAGATATGCCGCCACCCAAGTCGACAACAGCGAATCAGACCTCGAGTGCACCGAAATCCCAACCTGACTTGCTACACCGTCTGCGACACTGCTGCCATCTTAGCGATTTGCACGTAACGAGTGACCCCGGTCTGTTACTGTTTGCCAGTCGGCTATGTCTGGCCGTGGGCTGCGAACATAATGGCAAACATGGGGATCCGGACGACACTTCCCTTCCGACGGATAGCGGTGATCGCAGTGTATCAGCGGAACCAGGCAATGACGGCGATTACCTAAAACTCGAGGCGGCTTGGCAGCTTTTGCGTCAGCATTTGGACCCACCATCGCCCCAAGACGGCGGCTTCCAGAATTCACCGGATCTTTCTGGGTCAGGCGACGGGAGCAATAAAGGCAGCAGCAAACCTATAGATGGACAGAATCAAATCGCCACGGGACGATTAGCGGCGGAAATGGTTTTGCGGGCTGTCAGAGCCAAGACGCAGGCTCACGATGGGGAGGACAAGCAGTCAAGCAGAAGGGAAATGTCCAGGTGGATTTCATGCAGGAAAAACCTGGGAATGAGCGTGGATAACGCAATGATCATGGCGCTCGTCAACGGATTCGGAGGTCATTGGGACAATCTCTGAGGCCACACCACGTGAATCGGACCGAAGCGGTCGGATCACGGGACAATAACATTACAGTTCTCAACGTTGTATTAGGGAGGAAATCATTCATTCTTCAACAAGAAGTACGTGTATTGCTACAAAATATAATAATTGCTGCATCTCAGCGTGTGCCCCGGCTTTTTGTCCCCTTTCTTTGCGGAGCAGACTGCGTCCAACCAAGAGGTTGTAGCTACTCGAAATGCGTCATATCGTTGGCGGCGGGAACTTGTGCCTCACTGTAATCCGCGACAATATTCATGCTTGCACCGGCTGCACCAACGCGCCGCTACTCCATCGATAGTTTGTGAGGAATGAATGCAGGCTTCCATGGCAAAGAGGCCCGATGGCACAAGAGTGATTCGATCGTTCATCGCAAAACGGAGATTTGCGGCAACTGGTGTACTACTCTGAGGCTGCGTGCTTGGTGAATGCAACAATGCCCTTCACCTTACGTACATAATACATAGCAGGTAAATTTCTATCGAATCTCCTACAAGGCGGTACCTCGTTCAAAGTTTTCACGAATCCTGTTATCAAACCACAAGGTCAGTCAAACCTGTCATCGAACTATCGCGACGGCAATCACGTACTCTGAAGTGTACTTGTCAAAGAACCTGTTGATCTTCTTGTTGAAGACCTTGTTGCGATCGTTGATGTAAGTGATATCACCTCCCTCGGCTTCATCCTTGGCTCGCCTCTTCTTTGCCCGAGAGTTCCTGCGGTCGTATCTAGGAGGTCATCGAAAGAACAAATTGTTAGATATTTCGAAGAACCTGTAGGTCAGACTTACGCCTCGTTCATGTCACGGACAACATTGTCAACGGCATCATCGGTCGGTCGATCCTTTGCATATGACAGACTGTTCGCATCACCATACGCATCTCCTCCACGCGCCACTGCACTGCTCGAAGCAGCAGCCAAGGCATTCTGTTCGGGTTTGGCTTCCACAGGCACCAACGTTCCGGGAGCAAGGCCAAGAGCGGCTTCCTTTTGCTTGTTGTACGCGTTCATGTTGATCTTGAGCTTTTCCGTGCTCCTGGCGTACATTCGTTCGGACCTCGCACCCTCGTCTGCAGAACCGAAGCGAGCGGAGTTTAATATTTTCCTCTTCAGGAGTAATTCCCCTATTCTTACCATTGAACTCCCATTTTTCCTTCTCCTCAATCTTCTTCAACCGCTCTTCCCACTTGTCATTCTGCTCGATTGAGTAATTCCAATTCTTCTTGCGCTGTACATCATCCCCTGTCTCCTCTGCATTAATCCTTTCCCTCAAGTTTTCGGCAAGTCGTTTCTGCTTTTCCAGACGAGCAAGTTCTCGGGCGGTCGTACGCATCTTTTGATGGTCTTCGATCAGTGTTTTTCGGTTGTCGAGGGTGGATTGATTCTGCGCGACGGGATGACCAAATGCAGCGTCAATGCCATGATGCTATGAATGACCGATGATGAAACGATGAGCGTACCATTCTTCTCCTCAACTCCTTCAACTTGTCTAGACGTTCTACCTGCGACAACTTTACACCCCTTGCTTCCTCTGTCACTTCCTTTTCTCCCTCCTGTTCATCCGCTGTTGTTTGCTCTACCGCATCTTCGGTAACCTCATCAGCCTTTCCTTTCCCTTTACTCTGCGTTTCCGTCGGCGCCACAACTTGTTCCGCTACCACATCTTCCACTGGCTGCTCGATCGGTTCCTCCACGACCTCTACGGCCTTCTTCTTTGATGCTCTTGTCTTCCTAGGCGGCATGACGTTCGTTGCTGCTTGAGTTCAGGCGAAGACGGGTTTCGAGATCCAATTATGAAAGCTTCGTCAGCTGGATCGAATTGCGCAACTGGACTTCGCGGGGGATTGCAACCGACAGGGATTTGTTGAGATATTTGTCGTCGAGGTTATCTAGAGACACGAATTACCGTGGTACAGAATCCTGTGCAAGTATGATTTCGCCTTTGAACAGCTTTGAGTCGAGATCCTACCGCTGTTGTGCGGTCGGGACCCAGAGAGGCCAAAAGGCATTGGGGGCAAGCGAAATTTAGACTCAAAACAGCCAAAACAGCTCTATAAACGGGCGTAAACCGCGGCGAACGCTCGATCTCCGATCACAGGTAGGTTACTCCGTGTTTCAGACTTCAGATATTCGAGATGATGGATGATGGATGATGGATGATGGATGACGGATGATGGATGGATGAACTGAGGTGATGGCAGTCTCAGCGTAACATTCATAACAGATGATATAACGTAGTCTGCATCTTGATCGTTTCCCGAAAGTCTGCTTGTTCCAGCTCGAGCTCATCAGCAATAACGCGACACCCCACACAGTACATATGCCGCACAACCCCAGTCCGTCTCATCAGCAGTCGTATTATCATCAGCCATCCTATGCGCAACCCCCGACAAATCACTACGGACCCGTAACAGGAGCATATCCTTATGGGACTGCCTCTGCCGGTCCTTCAGCATACGGCAGCGCCGGCTATCTGCCTAACCTCTCTATCTCGAATCAACCGGGTTCCCAACCGCTCGTTATGCCTGTCGGCCTACCATCGTATTCATCCTATCCGCAAATGCCGTTGCAAATGCCGCCCCAAGCTCCTGCATACTCGCAGGCGTCCGGCCCTCTTGAAACGAGGTTTGTTCATTCTTCTTGGACCGATGTCATTCCTCCAAACGGCGTACCTGGACATCCCAGCCTTTTGATGGAAGGTATCGCTCCCGCACGAGCGCGGGTCACGACCATCACTATCAGAAAACCCGGTGAACGGGAAACGACTCCAACCCTGCCACAAAAAGCTGGGCGGAATGCTGCGTCGAGCAAGGGAATGATGGGAGAGTTCAAGGCTTCGTTACAGCCGTCAGGACTTAGCAAATTCGTAAGCCGAGATGTCGCGTTGTCGTCGATTCCCGTCTTCTCACTTTCACTTCCAGGCTATCGTCTACGAACCACTTTGGATAAGAGATCTTCGTCCGGCATCATACACTAAACGTCTCGCACCTGCTGCTCCGCATGTCCCACCGGGATACCAAATGGCGTTCTTGCCAGGCCCACTTGCAATGTCATCGCGCTTTCTCTGCCATTGGGATTCTCCTTCGATACTACGCATCCCGCCTCCCCTACTCCAGACCGAGAAACGGAGCCCGATTGTGCCAGAAGATCCGAAACTGTACTTGAAACACTTTACGGAACTGCTCGCGCTTGAACTGGCATCGCTCCAGCAAAAGGCATTGTCCTACAAGTTGAACTCTGCTCGACTCGCCTTGGAAAGACCACGAACAAAGATCGCAGGACAGTTTACAACCTCTACATTGGGTGTATGGACGTTACAAGTGCCTGGAATCCGGGAAGACGCACCTCGGATTTTCCTTGGGGATGTGGTACTGCTTCGGAGGATCTACCTACAACAACGGATAGCGGAAGACGTCGTATTCGAAGCTAGAGTAATCGGCTCCCTCAAGAGGGAAGGGAAAGTCTATATTGATTCCGATACGTTATGGGGATCGGATATACAATCCATCTCTGGGACTTATCAAGTAGAGTTCAAGGTCAACTCGCAGCAAATCTGCATGATGCAGAACGCCGTAAGTCTTCTCTCGCACGTCCTTTCATGATGATCGAGTTGCTGATTTGCGTACTTGCTCATCCCAGGTTAAAATGCTCAGTGGTATGATTCACGAGCGACAAAAGCTGTGGTTTGACGATCTACTGCCGTCTGCCCGTGTAGCGGGAAAATCAGCTGCTCTGGCATATCTGTTCGCCACGCAAAGCTCTCTTCGCCATGCTGGAGGTGTAATACCCGCGAACGGGGACGCAGAGGGGAAAAGGAAGCTAGACTGGATAGATCCCGATTTGAACAGGGAGCAAAAGAAAGCCATCCGGGATATTACAAACGGGAAACATGACGTGCCGTATCTTCTCTTTGGTCCAGCTGGTACTGGTGAGTAGAGTTGCCTGAAAGCCGGACGCATTTCCCGGTGTTGATCATCGCCTTGAAACTGCGTCAGGCAAAACCAAAACACTGGTCGAAACAGTTTTGCAAGTCGTCCGAAACCAATCCCGTGCATCGCTTCTGGTCTGTGCTCCTTCAAATTCTGCCGCCGATACTATCGCACTTCGATTGGCAAAATCCCTTGATGGGCAGCAAATGCTTCGACTCCAGAATCCGACGAGGACGATTGCAGAAGTGCCAGATGTCTTGCGGGATTCTTACTGCAATTTGCAGAATAACCAGTTCGTTTTACCCGATTGGCAGGCTATGATGAAGTACAGGGTCGTAGTGACGACGTGTACTGATGCCGGGCTGTTGGCCAATGCCCGACTGACGAACGCCGATCTATTATGTGCACAAGGCGAACTCGGACAATTAAACCCTGGCTCCATTCCGCACCTTGTGCTTCACTGGACACATCTGATTATCGACGAGGTAAGTCTGGATCTGCGAACATAGTCGTCCTTCTTACCAGGATGAACCTGTCAACTGACGACCGGCAAATTTTCCGTAACATAGGCTGGACAAGCGATGGAGCCCGAGACGCTGATACCTTTGAGTGTCGTCACACCCGGAGAGGAAGAAAGCGCACTGGTCGACTCAGCTCGTCCTGTCATAGTGCTCTGCGGAGATATCAAGCAACTTCCGGCAATCGTGTCTTGTGATCAAGCTCGGGAAGGGGGACTCGATGTCTCTCTTCTGGAACGTTTAATGGAACGACCTCTGTATCAAGAAACTGAAGATTACATCACTTGTCTGGCGATCAATTATCGGTCTCATAGCGGCATCCTATGGCTTCCGAACATGCTCTTTTACAATGATCGCTTGCAGCCTTGCAATAATGTGCCGTTGAGCAAATGGCCGGGATTGCCGAACCCGAAATTGCCTATTCTGGTGAAAAACGTAGATGGCGAAGATGACTGGGTTGAGGAAGTGAGTGGTGGGATTACTCTGCTCCGCAAGGTTTATAGTGTGAGGTACTGAAACTCGTTTTGCGCACAGGGAGCTAGCTGGTTCAATCAAGCTGAAGTCAGAGAATGTCGTGACATTGTCCTTTCGCTCCTGGCTGGCCCCGACAAGTTCAAGCGGTCGGAGATCGGTGTTGTCACGCCCTGGAGAGAGCAGGTCCTGAATTTGCGAAAAGAATTCCGTGATTCCGGACTTTGGGACGTGAACATCGGAAACGTTGAGGTATGTGTCTGTGACCTCTAAACCCGAAAAAGCCCGTGCTCAACGTCGTGTTGTTTCCAGGCATATCAAGGCGCAGAATATCGCTGTGTTGTTATCTCCTGTGTGCGCAGTCGCTCCGAGTTTGTGCCCTCGGATCAGAAAAATGGCATGGGATTCATACGTGAGCCAAAACGGTATGTCTTATAGTCTGCGGGGAAATCATCTCCAGTTTTGGCTAAAATGGCGGACATTGCTCCATTTAGATTCAACGTAGCGATAACCCGAGCGAAAGAACTCTTGGTAGTTGTGGGAAATTGCAAAATCCACAGTGTGAGTCGCAAATCGTATCAGCTCAACTAATTCATACTAACAACCACTATTGTCCCAGGCGGATCCCAGTTTCCGTGAGCTGCTGCGTCTGGCCTTGAGAAACAAATTGTACGCCGCATCTATCTGTTCATTGATGACTCGTTGCTCAATCGTCCTTCCGCTGTACAGCTATGTGGGACCCAACGACTTGGAAATATCGATAGAAGACGGATCTATGTCTAGACTAGAGTAAGCCAGCAGCTCATCTTATGTCTTTCTGTGGCCGAGCTGACATCTGCCCGAACGCCGCACAGAATCAACAGCTTTGCCGAAAGTTCCACGAGGGATACGTCCAATGCGGAGAGCCTTAAGAAACATGGCATGTTTGTCACAAATGGTATGGTCCAATCTCTCTTCGAGTAAGATTGCTCGTGAGACGTGAACCGGCAACGCGGATCACGAATGCAATCTATATGAACATCATGTGCAAAGTACATTCAACGATCGAACCGAGGCGCTGGACCTCCTGAGCCCTGTGCCAGAGACAACGAAGCTGAAACCACATGAAGGATAAGCGCCACTCCGCGAAACTGGGTATCTTTCAACTCACTCGGTTTACGAGAGTTTGATTTTGTGCCCAACGCCAACCCGCTTCTCCTCATAGCCCTCTTCCTGAACCCGTCCAGATTCGTCTTCTGCGTCACTTGAGCCCGTGGCGCGACTATTGGTGGTAGACTGTTCATAGACCCTGCACTCGGTAAAAGTTGGATGGCTGTGCGCGAACTGTAGATTTTCAAGGATAAGCGTCACCAGCAGTTGGCGGTCTTTCGCGCCTTGATACTCACTTTAGCGGTCTCGTGGTCAAGTCCTCTTCCTCGCGCTGTGTTCTCGTCTTGCGCTTCTTGCTCTTGGTATTGTGGGCCGCGTCTGCCTTTCTCTTCTCTGCCTTTTTCCTTAACAAATCAACCTCGGCTGCCACACGCAAAACAGACTGCGGCAGAGGCATTGGTTCCATATCGTATTCCGAACGCTCTTCTACCGGTGCCACGACTTTTTCGGCTTTCTCTGCTTTGCTTGATTTCGATTTTGCTGGTTTATAGTCCTCTTCAAGAGCTCGGCGTTCGGCCGCTTCCATGGCTTTCTGCATTCGAGCTTGGAGTCGTTTCACTTGAGGATCATTCTCATCGACCTGCAGCGATTCCTCCCCTTCCTCTTCGTCGCCTTCATCTTCATCGGTAGTTGCATCGAGTTCGTCGACATCAAGGTCCGCATCCAGGTCATCCTCCTCCATCTCGGAATCCGTATGGAACCCTCCTGCCTCCTCTTCTTCCAACGACTCATCGTCACTAGCTGTAACATCCTCCTCGTCCTCTGATTCAATCACCTTTTTCGACTTGGCAGATCTACCGGATTTGCTCGAAACGGATTCCGCGGCTTTTGATGCATTTGCCTTCTTCTCCGCTTCTCGTTGAGCTTGAAGCTGCTTTTGGCGTTCGACCTTGGACTTGCGTCGTCTACAGGACCCGATGAGTCAACTCAAAAAGTGGTCGGAAGGCATGGTAATGTGACTGTACTTACGCCGATTCTGCATCTGCCTCGGCTTGGGCCTTCCGCTGATCGACGGCAAATCCTACGGCTTCGGGAGCTTCATCGTCGTCGCTATTCGTTTGACTATCCTGCTCGCTGTCCTGATTCTGATCCTCGTCACTTTCCTCCCTACCGTTTGAATCGGACTGCGACTCTTGGTCTGAAGCGTCGTCGCCGTCGACAGAGGGATCTTCATCGAAGACAATTTTTTTTCCGCGAGGTACGGCTGCAGCGGCCGATGCGCTGGCTTTTCCTTTTCCAGACTTCTTGGCCATGTTGACTCAGTGATTGCGAGTCTGTTCGTCGAAGCGTTGAAGAAGCGTGATACAGAGATAGAGATATGCCTGTTCATCCTAGAAACCAAATTCCATCTGGGACATCTGGGACATCTGGGACACAGAAATTCCTGAAACATGCGCGGTCTCGGCCGCCGATAATCGCTCGGTTCCGCGAAATTAGAGTCGAAAACACCTTGCACGTGACCATCCTGAATTTCAGTCGATGGCCCCTCGAGCTTCCTCTATGGCTGAGGTTAGATCGACCTGGCTACGACAAGCACAATCTGCTCGACGTACTCATCTACCGACCCTCGACTACACTAGCTCTCACACGAGAAAGGATGAGCACCACAAATGTTCTGCCTCTGTTCTGGCATCTGTCCTCAACAGACAAGAACGTCCGTCTAAATGCGACCGAAAACTTGATTTCCTCCCTCGAGGCGTTTCAGTCAAAACACCTGGAGCCGAAAGATGCACCGGATGCCGATCAGATGGATGTCGATCAGGTGAATGGGGATGCTGTGAACGGCGGTGATGAAGACGAGAGCGAAGACGAGGACGAGGACGACGGGGATGAATCGGGTGTTGAGGTGGACGCTTCCGACGATGAAGGCGATGAAAGACCGATGGGCCAGGAGCAGAAGGAGTTGAAACGACTGGACAGCCTGTTTGAAAAGGAGAACTCGGAGGACGTGCGGTACTCGATTAAGCGGCTGGTTCGGGGTCTCACGAGTTCGAGGGAGAGCAGTCGATTGGGTTTCGCTGTTGCTCTTACAGAAGTACGTTCCCGAATACTCGTCAGTATATCGCCACATTGATTGACAGACGACCACCCTTAGCTCTTGGCCCGAATCACTACTCTCTCTTCCGCCCACGTGATTTCTCTCATACAACGAGCCTCGCAAACATCGAAAGCCATGAGGGGCCAGGAAGAGCGAGACGCATACTTTGGACGACTCTTCGGTACCTTGGCTATTATCGACTCGCGAATCCTGTTTTCCTCCACGGCAACGTTATCCGACTTCAAGAACTGTATCGGAGAGCTGTTCACGTTGGGAGAAAAGAAAAGCTGGTTGCGAGAAAGTGCCTGGTGGGCTGTGATTCGAGCGGTGCGGCTGTTGGTCAACGACGACGTTACGGTCGAATGGAGGGAAGCAGCCATCGACGGTCTTGTCGTCCGGGTATACGGGAAGTCGACTTCAGATGCTGCAACAGCCAAAGCACATGGTGTGGAATGGACGCAGGAAAAGGTGGCTCTTACTCTGATCCTGCAATCCGCTCGACCCGACCTTCCGTGGAAAGCGCTCCTCGCACCTACATTCAAAAACGGAAACGTTCTCTCCCATACCAGTCTGCCCATCCTCGGAAAGATTCTAAAGGTAAGCCGAGATTGATCGCGATACCGTTCCAATACGTAGATTGACACCAGACATATCCGCTTAGGAGACCAACGAGTCTGGAGAATCGAATGGCCAAGCAAACGGGGCACCATTGACGGGTGTCAACGTGACCACAGGATCATGGAAGCCTCAGCCCCACTTTGTCTGGGACATCCTTCTTGACATCTACTTCTCGCGGGATGGATCAACCAGCATTCAGGACAAGACGCCTTTCCAGGAATTCTTCAAGGCTGTGGTAGACGGTAAGCGTCGAGCTTGGGTTGCCGGGCTTGCAGTTTCACTGATATCCGTTCCCGTATTCTAGAAACCTTGTTCAACCCCAGCTCTACAGCTCAGCGTAAATTCTGGGGTTTCGAGATCTTCTCCAAGGTCTTGCCCTTGCTGCCCAAGGACGATGTTCCTTTGATTTTCAGTCAGAACTTTATGAAATGCTGGATGAACCATCTTTCCGGAGAGGACCGATACCTCCACAAGGCTGCTCTCAAGTTGGTGAGTCATGGGAAGAACTGCGACATAACCAGCCAAGCTGACTCGTTTTCCTCCAGGCCCGTGAATTGCAAGAGATTACCCAATCGAACCCTCTCGTTGGCTTCACCTTGATTTCTCAGCTCGTTGGCAGAAATGGATCGCAAAACTTTGATAAACTGACAAAGACAAAAACTGTTGAAGGTATCATGGCCAACTTGGATGCCGCTGGAGTCAGCTCTTTCTCTGCATACTTGCGAAACATTGCAATTGGCAAAGATCAAGGACCGGAGTAAGTGATGCGTTCATGTATACTTGCCGAGAACGTATAGACTAATCCGCGTTTCTCAGACTCGACGCAGCCAAGACAGCGGCTTCCAGAACATGGGTGTTTGATCAGCTTGTGGCTCTTATTAAGAACCCTTCTGTCCCGAAGGAGGATTCGTGGATCGCTTCGGTCTTGGAGTTCCTGATGGTGAATGGTTTGTTCATTGTCACGGATAGCAATCCGAAAAGCGCATGTCAAAGCGTAAGTACTGTAGGCTTGTTCCCTTCACTTTTTGCCGAGCTAAGATGGTTCCTTTTAGTTGCATACCAAGCCGAAACCTGTCTTCTCTGATAAAGTAGCCGCCGAGTGTCGAAATCGGTTCTTCGTGGCCATCATGGAAATCACCGTTCAAAACCGAGTTGTCAAGGGCAACGACGAAAAGTCGCAAAGGTTTGCTGGCACCGACACCACAGGAAAGCTATGGCTTACCCGATGTCTGGAATGGCTCGACGTAGTTGAGAAAGACAAGATTCATGCTTCGCCGGCAGTCGATGTTGACAGGGAGATCACCAAGGGAAGAAAACAGGCCCGAGCTACTTTGGCAAGGCTGCACAAGGAGAAAACTCTGTCCGACGATGTTGCCAAGGGTGGAGAGATGTTGTTGTCTTTCGCCTTGTTGCAGACGTACGATGACGATCTCAAGTCGTACGAGCTCTTGGAAGACGTACAGCAGTGCATTGACGGCTTGTTGCAGCCTGCCGCATCGTCATCGACCAAAGAAGCGGAACCTCCGGCTCTAGATATACTCGTAGATGTCTTGTTGGCTTATCTCGACAAGGCTTCGAGTGATTACAAAGCGCTCGCTACTGTCATTTTCAGCCTGGTCGCCTCCAAAGCTACCAAATCAACCATCGAACATCTCATCGCCCAGTTGGAACAAGTTGGAGGCGGTTACGACTCGGACGAAGACGAAGACGACGACGATATGGACGAAGGCGAAGATCAGTCGGATGACGACAAGCAAGAGGACGCTGAGATGGAAGATGACTCTGACGCAGAGAGCGTGGACAATGACGAGGACCTCGCCAGCGGAGATGTTGATCCAGAATTCAGGAGGAAGATAGCAGAGGCTCTGCAGGTCTCTGGCGGCGACGACGAGAATGAGAGTGAGGGAAGTGACGATGATGATGACGATGATACAGATTCGCTAGCGATGGACGACGATCAAATGCTTGCACTTGACGAGAAGCTTGCAGCCATTTTCAAGAGTCAGAAATCTTCCAAGCCGGACAACAAGAATACCGGTAAGTCGAAGCATGTCGGGGAACCCTCGCATCCACTAACATCGCCTTTGTTCGCAGAATCTGTGCATTTCAAGCTTCGTGTGTTGGATCTTGTCGACGGATTCATGCGAAAGCAGTCAACCAACCCTTTGATCTTTGACTTCATCCCAGTGCTTTTGCAACTCGCTAAAGGCACCGGAAACAAGGAACAGTCTCTGGCGTCAAAGGCTTCCGGTATCCTGAACAAACGATTTGACAAGACGATCGATATCCCGACCGTGACCAATATGGAAGCGACTAAGGAGATTTTGCAGAGCATACACACTTCAGCCATCACAGCGCCATCAAAGGAATTCGCTCGAGTTTGTTCGCATTGCAGTATTTCGGTGGCGAAAGCGGTCGCTCAGGCTACTCAAGGCAAGACCTCGACCGAAAACGACCCTGTCCTAGACACTTATCGTGAAACGCTCAAGACATTTATGACCAAGAAGACGACCAAGCTTCCGGAATCTTTCTTGGCTGAATTCTTGCAAAGGCAACCCGAACAAGCTTGGTCCTTGCGGGAAGACCTTCTGCGTTACGCGGGTCGAGACAGTGTCAACGCCTATCATCAGCTTTCCGCCTTTACTCTGTTGACCCAGATGTCGAAACAGCTTGCCAATCTGGTAAAGACACATCCTGTCGAGGACGTCGCCGCGTTCGTCAAGCAAACAGCGATAGCTCTATACGACGCCCTCGCATTGGGTGTCTCTTCGAAGGGTAAATGGAATGCCAACCGAATCAAGGAAGTCATCAAATCCGCCATCCAGATCACGCGATACTCTCATGCCGTTTTCACCACTCCTGAATCTCTTGCGCAGGCCTGGGATGTGGAACGACTACGAGATCTCCGGCGTGAGATCGAGGAAACCGAGAGACTGAAAAACACACCTTCAGTGCTCACCCTCATCAAGCAGTTTGCGATCGCGGTCGACCCCGAGGTCAAGGCTGCTCAGCAAAGCAAGAAACAAGAGAAGCAAGCTGAACGAAAGCGCAAACTCGAGGCAAAGACACAACAGCAGAAGCCGACTGAAGATGCGGCTGACGAAGCTAAACCAGCAAAGAAGGCAAAGACGTCCGCTGGTGCCGCTTCTAAAAAGGCATTCGCCTCCAAAAAGCAGAAGAAGGCTGTTCCCGCCTAGATACACTTGATAGATCTTGTATGTTAATGTAATTGCGCCGGGCATTGGTCCTTCTCTTGTCGCAATCCTGTTGTGTTATACCATTATCATAGTTTCCCCGCCACGTCGCTAAAACGGTTGCTTCTGCAACGATGAGTCATCATCTTTGGCCAGTACAGGCAGTACAGGCAGCTGGCGGATGAGTGATCGGCGGAAAAGTCAAGTGACAATGGTGAACTGAACGAAACGTGAGGTATGATAAGGGTTATCACATCCCTATCCTGGAACACCTTGCATAGTATCTGCAATCGCTCCTTCGCCGACACCGACACGCCATTTACCACTCAATGCGAAGTCCTCTTGCGTGGAGTACGCTTCTCTGCGTTGCTGCTTTGGCAAACACCGCGCAGGCCACATTCGACTGTCGTCCGACAATCGACCTCAAGGATCGGAAAGGGGAGACAAAGCTTCACTATGATCTACAACCCCTGAGCGGACTCCGTATAGCCAGCAAGACGACAGAAACCCCTCCGACGACCAATGAGGCCAAGGTGTCGATGACCCTTTGTGGAGATGACGTCTTGCCTATTGACGACAAGATTGCGGAAGAAGATCAGGTGAGTTGCGCTGCGCGATATGCGAGACTTGCCAAATGACTAACTTCCATGGTATCGCTCAAAGTGCCCTCCAAACACCAAAGTCTGCTTGATATTGCTCAATCACAAGTCCTCTTCATCGGAATCGTCCAGGATAACTGCGGTGATACCGATATGGTCGCTGGACACTCCGGATAGCAACGTGAAGATTCAGCCCAAAAGTCAAAGTGAGGGATTGGATATCGTAATTGATGGTGGATCAGAATACGCTGGGTATGTCTGCCTTTACCGAATTTAGCTTTGCCGCACTCATGCATCCTTAGCTCTGCAGTATCCGCCAGCAGTTCGAGCTCAACCTGATCTGCGCAAAAGATGACACGTCTGCATCCCCGGAACTCGTTTCGTACAGTGACGGCAAGCTGGTATTGAGTTGGGAAACCCCTTCCGCTTGTGAGAAGGCTTTGGAGGGCGGCGATGAAGACTCCACACCCCCGAGCAAAGAACGCACTGGTGGTAAAGGGTTCCTTCACTTCCTCTCGATCATGTTCTGGTTATCCTTCGTCGGTCTCTTTCTGTATTTTGCCATCGGTGAGTACCATAGGCTTCGATTAGAGAGCTGCTTTTGTCAACTGACGTCGAATCCTTTCAGGAATTTGGTATAACTATACGACTTACGGCGCCAAAGGTATCGACCTTTTGCCACACAAGGAATTTTGGAGGGACCTTCCTACATTATTCAGTGACCTTGCTTCGCATGTCACTTCCAGCATCAGAGGTTCCAATAGCGGAGGGTCAAGAGGAGGCTACACGGCTATTTAACAAATGTAGAAATAATAGTTAGGTCCGTCATGTGTTTCAGCGAATACCAGTAGCTATTCAATCGATGTAATCTTATACAATTGCGGCGACATCGAGATCAAGCATAGTAGACTGCCCTCAACCTTGCAGGCCAAGCTCCCCGTCTGGATCCCGAAAATACTACCTGACACTTCGCAATGTATACAGCTTGAGACCTCGCCCCCGCCACATCATATCCCTCGATCAGAGATCCCCTTTACGCTGCCCTCCATACCCACGGGTTACCCGCGGACAAATAGGGCGTGAATTGCTAAGGTTGTAGTGGTACTCAGTAGCCCGGAAAGTCTCGCGGTCGTAATTCATCATGTGTTAATACTTGTATATTACTGAATACTGATGTCATATCAAACAACTCCATTAGTTCTTATTTGGAGCCTGCAGAGGTCGCCAGAATTGAAGACAGCTCAAACTTGTGGCAGACACAGGCAGCTACACAGGCCCCCTCTGAATTTAGCAAAGCTCTCGAATCATGATAGCTAACATGAGTGAGGAGAGTAGTAGCTGGAGTGGCAAAAAATGAGGATAGAACAAGAGCTAGAATCATCAGAATCGTATTGCGTCGAAGCAAGAAGACAAACTGTCCAGTCATAGTAGTGTATGCAAATTTATTGCAGGTACTAAAGGACCATCAATAAACCTTCCACGTTACGCCGAGCCAGGCAGGATGATGCTAACGACTGTAGAAAAGACGTCAAGTTTAATGCGTCCGTGGCTACGAGCTTTTTGCTTCATATATGCCGGTCAAGGAAGCCGAAGTAAATGGTATCCCAGCAGATTGTCGATATTGTTGTAATCCCCCTGTCCTTCCATCCGCAAGCGTCGTAGCTCAGTCGGAAGAGCGCTGGGCCCATAAGAATCTTGTTCTTCGGTCACCCAGAGGTCGCTGGATCGAGACCAGCCGACGCTACATCCTTTTTTTGCCCTTTGCGCCGTCACCTTGTCCATAGATACAACATCCTCTTGTATAGCTTGTATGTCATCGTGATCTGCAGCCTCCGGTCGTGTTTTTGGCAACCTCACCCCACCGTCATTGAGATTGATCTGAACTCCTTGTACGAGAAAGACGTCTTTGGCCTGGAAAATCAGCCCGCGGCTGAGTCTTGCTTGGGACGTCCGTAGTGTGAAGAAGTGTTTGTTGCAGTTGTTATATTATATCTAGGGAAAGGTACCTCCAGCTGCTTTCCAGGGATCTCCTCTACATGAGATCTCAAGCACAGGGTACATGTCAAACCAGAGAGCGGGTTGTCCAACAACGCTGAGTTACTGACTATCATCAATCTTAGTAGCATAATGCGACAAACCCGTCAGCCGCCTGGCCCCGACCAGACTCCCCGCCAGTACTCTAGCACACATGTGACATGGAAACATGGCGAAGACCCGGAAAGGAAAGGTGATTGGGCAGGTATGAGCAACTGATCTGCATACCGGCCTGCAGCCTTTCCAGCTGTCCTTCTGTACCTCAGTGTTCTAGTTTGTTCTGTGTTCGAAAGTCTCCGTCGCCTTTTCCCGCAGATGCGGATCAGCGGATGGACGAGGATGCGAATATTAGTTATTAACCAGCTTCCGTACTGGCTCTTTTTCCATATCCGAGTCGGCATGCATCGTAAGCTCGGAAAACTTTCCGACGTCCCAGGCAGAACTCATTCATTAGTCCCACTCACAGTCATAGCAGTGGTAAACCCGGTTTTTGGATCCTGCGTTGAGCCTAGCCGATACCCGGGCTCCAAACTTCTGGTGGCTCCGAATGTCGCCGCCGTGGACACCCCAGGAAGGCATGGCTCAAGAGATGCGCCTGTATAAGGTCTATGCTGAATATCCCATGCACACCATCTCCATGATTGCCGCATCCTTTCAACAGGTGAGTCACTAGTCACGTTGACTGGGCTTGGGGAAAGTCCCCATAGCTTTTAGCTGAACCGCCGATACTATAAGTGAGGAGGCAACGGCGCGAAGCCGGTGGTCATCGTCTCCACGCCCCTCCAAGCAAGAGATAAGTCCCGCAACCGCTACCTTTATCACCTGTGTTTTCAACCTCCTATTGTGACGCTCTTGATCATGCAGACTTAGTGTCAGAGCTCGACAGCGGAACCTGCATCTATTGACATTACAGTCAGACAAATCCCCCAGAAGGAGCCATCCTGGAGACGAAGCAAAGCGCCTGAAGGTCAGACAGGCTTGCTGGCTGTCATGTGAGCGTACATTATGATAGGTGTAAAGTACTGTAGAATTTTGATGTGCCTGGATCTCATAGTTTCGATTACCAGGTCTTTTACAGCTGACCATAATTTGGCTGACCAGTGGTTGCGACTGACGAACTTCTTCACAGGAATGATGTGGGAGCAGTTGGAGATCCGTAGTCTCCCGATGGGGTTGTCAGGTATGATAATGGTTATCGCCCGTGTGCTGCTGCAAAGATCTGGAAGTGCCCTCAAGAGTGTGATGACCCTTGCACCACTCGGCCTCCAGCTTCAGTTTCAGCCAGATGCATGCTCCGCGAAAACCGACGTCGCATGTCAAGCGTTCTATCTACGTACAGCCTGGGCAGTGGAGCTAATTGCCGTCGGACATCATGAGAGCCGGTGACCATCGGCAAGTCAATGTAGAGACGCAGCAGGTCACCCTCATCGAGCCGGCTAGTATGCCATCCAGGCATGGACCGGCATAATCTCACGCATCGCCTTCCAAGTAGCTGAAGCACTGCCGAGTTGCCATTTGTCGAGCGAAGTCAAGCCGTCACCCCGCCTAAGCAATTCCTGTGAGGATTGCTGATCAGCATAGTCCTCTGCGTCACTTGATTCCGCTCCAGAGTCGTGGATGAACCGATCCACTAGAATTTCGTGCTGCAGGAAGCCACTCAGGACATGTAGTCTTTGCAGGAGTCAATCAATGCGAGGTTGTTGAAACTCGTGAAAGGGGCCTACCTCATTGGAGAGCGCAAGAAATCCTCGGTTTCTGCAGGGCGGAATGACAGTATCGGTGAAAAGGTCATCTAGAAGGGGGAAACAATGATGAGGCTCGAAACCTGGCTTGAAGCGGGGCAACGGATAGACGTACAGAGCAGACAACGACCTTTGACACATACAAAGTGTATGTCAACACATAACGTTTAAGCAAAGGACCACTCTGCGGCTTACCATGTTGGCTAAATGCTCTCCGGTGTCCTCATCCGTTCGTCCGAACATGTCCTGAAAAGCTCTGCATTGAGGAAAAGAATGCCACAGCGTTTTGAGAACTGCTCGCGAAGCCTCGCTTTCGAGCACTCCTGCAAAATTCTAGAACCGGAACGTCGTGGATCGATGAAACGTGCTGAAACGACGTGACCGGAACTTACCACCACCAAGATACCACTCGCCTTCAGTGACAACATCAAGTCGTCCCAGAATTCGACGGTGAACAGCTCTGCAGGTACGCTGCCTCCGGTGAAACAATCGTGGATGACAAGATCGGACAGCTCGCTATCCGCTCCGTCTCTGGCCAAGCTGCGCATCCTCTCCGCCCTCTCGCTGACTACGCGAAGACCATCTTCCAGTAAGACCTCGGCAGGTTCACCAAGGTTGAGATATGTTCTAGCTGCGTGATATACCGCTGGATCTAGCTCTATCCTGGAAGCATCACAGTGAGCCCATGGTTATACCGGGAGCGACGCAAACCACATACCGATAACCCGGACCGTGTAGCCGTGCCGTATCAGAGCGTCCGCCGTGATGCCGGCTCCGAGACCTCTGTAAAGTCGAGGGTGAACAAAGTGCGCCATCAAGCGCTTGTGCTAAACGTACATTATCTCGGCTACCGGAACCTTTGCAAAGAAACAATATCAGTTTCTGAAGATGAACTGCTGCGTTAAGTGGTAAAACTAACAGCATTACCGACATTGTCGTTTCGCCAAGCTAATCGACCAACCTCTTGCAGAACGAATGTCGAAAATATCCTGGTTGGGCGTTGAGATGATCAGTAATGGTATTCTTTTGCACAAGCTCCTGACGACTCACGAATCACCGAACAACAGGGTCCCTTTATCGTTTTCCTTTATCCATCGACCACCGAGAAGGCTGTGATCACACCTGAGAAACCTGTAGCCGTCCGCGATGTTATCTGCCACGACAATCTGGCCGGTCACACTCTGTGTGCTGTTCAAGACCCGAATATTCGCCTTGTCGTATACGATCGGAAAGCGGAGTGTGCGAAAGACGGATTGTGCGGACAGCGCGAGTAACGTAGCGTGGATGATCCAGGGTGACATGGATATACCATTCCGAGCGTGGATTTTGTAGCCGACGGTGCCGCAAATCAGGAGAACGAGGGAAACAATGACAACCTATCAAATAAAAGTCAGGTGCTGTCGGCGTGAGACTACCGAACAAGCCAATCGCAACAGCAAAACATCTACTAACTCCTTTTGCATTGCTATTCTCGCCGAGATAAGATGACGTCCAGGTGACGACGACTGGTCTCGCCTTGCTCGCACAGGTCACGAATGCCAATGCCAGTCCAGCGCGCAAGGCCATCAAGGGCGGTCCAAAGCGAGGTCCTTCATTCGCGCCAGTACTGATCAGATTCGACTGTCTAAGGCAAAGCTTAGCTTTTGCCAATTGCGAATCTCCCAGGTTACCTACGAAACAACGGTAGCACAACAGCGCCCCAAAGATTGTCGGCATACTCAGCAGACCGGTAAGCGCCCACAAAGCCCCAGTCAAAGGACCTGCCGGACTTGCGATCTTTGCAACCTGCCTCGCCGACACCATCGCGAGCGAAACACTGGCGCCCAACCCAGAACAGAGGGTCGACGTTCCCTGCATCGAATCGGGAAGTAGAATGCTGCACAAAATGCCGACAATCAAGGAGGCCCTGAGCGCTCCAGGCAGCTGTACGGCCAACGGGATACTGCCAAACATCGGTCGCAGGAGAGCTGGAATTATTTCGTGCATGAGTGCGAGACCAACTACACTCGCGGCGAGAGTGAGACCTGTGAGAAGCAGAATGAGCATCATCGTCGACTCAGCCAAAAGAACAACGAATGGCATTACCTGTGATAAGGCATCCCGCCAAGAAGCGAGCTCCCTTCTGCTGAGCGAAGATCATGAGTTCTTCAAGAGTTTTGGATCTGGCCGTTGGTAAGTGATGTATCTTGCATTCAACGAGGTCATATGGTGTTTACTGGGTATGTCAGGCGACAAAGGGATGGACTGAATGGTAGCACAAAGCGAATAGGACGTTCATGATCTCATGATGGTACAATATTATCCCGCGCTCAGCTGCGATTGCTCTGGTGCGCCCAGGCTGCTGCCATTCGGACATAGCCGCGACAGAAAACACGTAGCCTCACTACGATCACTATCACAATGCGCGAATTCTGATCGCCCTTTTCCGGTCCCCAGACTTTTGCAAACTGAAATTCATCAAGATTCAGGGTTCATCGTTCGTCGCGAATCGCCAGGTTGGCAGCCCTTATTACCTTTGAATCAGGCATTCATGGCGGGAGCTGAAATACCGCCTATAACAGCTACAAAATGCCAGAAAATTCCGCATTGACCACATTATTGTTGTGGGCTGATTCGGCGTGTGTTCTTCTTTGCCCGCCTGAAAGCTTGCTATAAGGACTTCAGAGACACCTTCTGAGGCGCTATACCAGTCCGAACTATCACCCATCTCCAGAAGACGGCCGTTCAGCCACCCGGATCTCGCTTCAGGTCGTCAAGTCGTTACCAAGTCCAAACGCCGTATGGGGTCAGATTTGGCAAAATAAGCCGAATCTATCCCCAATTTGCCACCTAGATCCGGCTGTAGGTCTCCAGCAGTGCCAGGGGTGTTCCTGCTGCGGCCCAAAGTTACGTAAGCCCTCAAAAGCTTTCAAACAATCGTCCCTTAGCACAAACACGGTGGTTGCACACTCTTCTTTCAACCTCTATCCTTTCGCTGGGGTTTGACTTCATGGTTATGAGGATACGTCCGAGCCTGAAGATTGCTGGTTGCAAAAAAACATCCGCTACGTCTGTCTGGCCTTTGTGCCTTACAGCAATTTCTGTCAGGCTTCAAAGCCTCAACCTTTTTGCGGGGTGAGGCGCTTGAAAAGCCCCAGAACAGCTTCTTTCGAGTGGGAAGTCGTATTCGTTTTTACACACGCCTTTTCGTCACACTGACATGACGCAGGGGATCGCAAACAGTTAGCCAACGGATGCTGCAACAAGGTTACAAAGCAATGGAATTGCTCAGCTGGCCGCGTTGGGCGGGGTGTATTTTTTAGTTATAGTATTATAGTAGCTCTGCCGAAGAGCATCTAAATATCTGCAAGTCCTCAAGCTGCAAGCTGGTTGTCATAGCTGTTGTCATACGTGCTGCTGCTGTCACAAGCCAAAGACGACTGGAGCGATGTTCGGCGGCACAGAAGATGGATGATCCTTGGGGAGCTTGAAGGGAGCCGTTCGCGGAGCTGCTCAGGAACGGAGGGAACGGATCGAACGAAAGGAAAGGGGGGAAGGACGGTTTTGTAGGCCAGCAGGTTGGCCCGCGAGACGGAAAGCTACTGCCTGCTACTGCATACCAAGAACGCACAAAGCTACGCACAAGGACTGCTCGAAGAACCTGAAAAGTCTGGACCAGCTATAGATCAGTATCCACCTCGGCGCTTGCGGAGCTACCTGCCAAGAAGAAGCCACGCAACTGCTCCTGTCGTGGTGAGCGTGAGATTCTCGTGGCGAGGCTGTAACTCGTTGGTGCCTCTCGGTTATTCGCATTCTTTCGTAATCGATAGGGATTTCCCAGTTCGTTCCCAGAAACATCTTTTCGCCTTAGCTTCTACGTGCTTCTAACCCAACATGGCCCCCGGGCAGAAGCTGAGCGGATGCCACAAGCGGGGCGATCTGCTGACCAACTACTGACCAACTGTTGTTGCCGGTAGTTTGCTGTTGCTCTGCTGCTGCCGCTTGGCGTAGCGCTCTCGCAATTGTCACCTCTGCGGTTCCCGCGTCATTTGTGATCTCCCGCCCTTCCGACGCAGGCATATTCTAGCTCCCGAGCGATATTGCTAAGCGGCGTGGGAGTTCTTCTTCTTCTCAACGGGCCATCGCCGCGGTTACACCCACTGGTACACCCCAAGCAGGTATGTACAACTTCCCGACATTCCGCACTACTACAGCTAGAAGCCGTCCATGATCGATCTTAGGACTTTTCACGACCGAGTGGCTCGACTACATGCCCTGACTGATAGCCCCCCGTTCAACAGCGCAATACACCGGCAGCGCTCTACAGACACGGACAGACGGCTGCATTCGAATTGGAAGGATACGACAAGCGCAAAACAAGACCAGCTCTCTAACATAGTGGATTCGTTGGTCATCGTTGTTGAACCACTGTCTGAGCGTCATTGGCTCATTGGAGGTTTTGGAATCAAACAGAATGCAAGGGAACTGATAGGTCTGACAGGGGATGAGCCCAAGTTGCGATAAGCCGCACACATCATCATTTTCGGCATTGCTACCGGAGATTTTACAACACCGGTATGGCTACCAGTATCCTCGTCGTACATCCCGCACGAATTCTAGCTGACAACGATTGCTCAACTGTGGTCATAGACTGCCCGGCTAACCATATAATTGGATACGAACGTTCAACGAAGAGAGCCATCGTCTGCCAGGACCAGATTCGCTTGTCACCCGCAAGCTCATGCCTTCCATCACTCGACGTCTCAAACCGCACCGCAGATAGACCCCTTGAGGTATCAACAACGCATGGCTGGCTTTCCGACACACCGTCCAGTGTACATTTTGGACGGTTCGCAACAGCAAGAAGAGCTCAACGAAAGTCGTGGTTTGCATCAGAGCGGACCAGCCTATCAGAATGGGTACATCTACCCTACCTATAGTGCTGATGGTCAACTCGCCTACCCACCTCAACCATTGTTTGTTCATCCCTCAACTACCCAGTATGCGGGTGTCCAGCAAATTCAGCAACCTGGCGCAGTGATCACGAGCACTCCGAATGCGCAGTATACCGTTCACCAGGCGCTCGAATCAGCAGTCGTGTTGCCTAGCGTTTTTCAGAATCCTTCCGCACAAGTCACCATCATGCCAGATCCAGCGAATCAGCTAGCATACCTTGGTCCACAGCCTTCAATCACGAATGCACCCGCTGTCAGTATGGAGGAGTGGATGTCCCTAGGAGCTTCCTCTTCCAGCATGGGGAGTGTTACGAAACCGACGGGGATCTTCAAGAAACCGAGACAGCAGTTCTCCGCATGCACTGCTTGTCGTAACCGCCGTGTCAAGTGCGATCTCAAGGATCTTCGAACCGAATGGGAAAAGCTCCACAGGAAAGCGAATTCACTGGAAGTACCTCGTTCTGGAAATCCCACGGAAACCGGACTGAGTGCATCGACTGAAGGTGGAAAGAAGAGTGCAAAGGGAAAACCGAATCAAAAACCGAATTTGGCTGCATTCAGCAAAAAGGAGGATATACCGTGCACGAACTGTTATATTCGAGAGGCCAAGTGCATGTATGTATCCTCCCCGCGCCTTCTACACTCAGTTGCTTATTTTGCATCTTTAGCGACGAATTCGCTGATAGAAAAACCAATAGAGCGAGAGCACCGCACGACACCAGTGATTCCAAAAGGCGCAGCGGTCCCCCAGAGGGCGGCCCTTTCTCAGCACATCCTGCGCATAGCCCAGAACAAGCGACAAACACCGTGCAGTTAGTAGACCGAGGTGCCGAACCAGTCCGCCCCGGTCTGCCGAGACAATGGTCAGGATTCTCCAATCCTTCCGATCTCTATAGTCCGTTGGAAGAAAAGCCGACCATAGAGTTATCCGCCGAAGCGCAACGGACGGACCAGCATCGAAGCCTTCACAACGAGTCGGGAAATCAACAGATGGCTACTTCTGACTTCATCGGCATTCCATCTTCAACCTCTCACCAAGACTTCTCGGAGTCGTTCATGTCCGAACAATCTTTACTGGACCACTCCTATGCTTCGGCACCTCAAGGTAGCAAGGAAGCAGCTGGTGTCAGTCTCCTTGACGGTCAAGGGATCGACTTTAGTCGCGCCCTTCTCTCAGATCCAGCCTCAACACCAAGGTCCATATCCTCCAGAGGCCGTTCGAGAGGAACGTCTCACAGCCAACTAAGTTTGCGATCCGACTTCCGTATTCCCGACCTAAAACCTGCTTTCTTTGAGTCGGATTTCTATCGCAGGTTCCACATTCAGAGTGCGTACATTGACTCCAAGCTTTGATTACAGACACTAAAGGTTACGGTTTGACAACAGGACCAATCATCGATCCGATCGACTTTAGGAAGAGATACGTCTCCATCGTTCCACACTCGGCATCGAACATGGGACCGATTGGGGCAATATTGTGCCATGTTCTATACGCATGGGCATGTTCGTACGGTGTGGACGATTGCGGGGAGCCAACGATCATGCGGGAAAACTGGCATCTAGCACCAACCGCCAATGATCCGGCTCAGCTGCAGCAGGTACGATTTGAACGCGAAACCGCTAGACAAAGCCAACTTGAGCACACCAATCTCGTTGTCAAGCAAGTTTTAAAGGAAATCGATCAAGCGGGAATTTGTAGAAGCATGACTTGGGATGGAGTACGATGCTTATTGTTAATCCTTCCGTTGACCGAATGTGAGTAGTGTCGCTTTGCTATTAGACACGGAGAGTGACATCGTTCCGGCTCAGATACCTCGACTTCCTCGGAGAGACTGGCCATGTACGAATGCGCCTTGGGGCAAGTCTTCCAGCTTTGCTCGGCTTCTGCCTTGGGTTACGATGGACTGCCTTATGCTCCTGACCCGGAGAAGGAGCTTATCAGGAGGAGACTCTACTGGTACGCTTTCGTTCACGAAGGCATCACTACCGGCCTCAAAGGTGGGCGAATGGTACTGTGAGTCCGAGGACGCCGATTCCTGGTGGACATTCAGCTCAATTCGACGTGATCACAGGGACGAAGATGACTTGAGCGCTTTTGAGGATGCAATACCGGCAGCTGCCAAATTTGTATGTGTTAGGTATGGCCTTTGTCTCAGCGGATGTGCCTCGACTCACGCAATGTTTTCAGGCACTCACTTCCTCCAAAACATACAAGTCGGCAGCGAAGTTTGCGAGTGCGCCGATCCGGCTTGCAGTAAGTACCTCATCATAGACGGGCGCGAAAGAGACCCAAGATGAATTTGCTGGATCGGCTGTAGATGGCTTGTCGTCTTATACATAAAGCCCTTACCGGTACCAAAGCCAGGCGATCAGAAAGAGTCGACCCCATCCTCATGAATCGCGCTTGGGAGGCCCTCGAAGAAAGCTGGGTCGAATTTGACGGTATCAAGAGGTTCTCACCAGGCCTTCTTTCCAACAACGATGATTTGAACAGGTTCGCAGACGGATGGGTACGTCGTATAGCCCGTATTCACATCCGGGAAGGGCTGTCGCTTACTGTCGCTTACTGTCGTATTGATGTTAGAAAATCTTCATGTTCGAAGCTCACAATGTCATACGAGAATCACTCGAGCACCGGAGGAGAATCTTAGCAGATAGTCGACAGAGTGCTCGATTAGCGAATCTCAGCATGAATGATCGGCCCGCGGATTCACAGGGACAGATCTTGTTGGAAGTGCAACGTTTGCGAGACATCGCGAAAGCAAAGTGTGATCATCTTGTCAAGGAGATCGCTGACATTGTCAAGCAGCATTTGCATACGCCCTTTTTCGAATGGGACGCAAGTCTAGTCCGAGGTTAGTCGCTCATTTTGTGCCCTTGCATAAATGATTCTTCGTTCAACCGCTGTCTATTCCACACAGACGGGACCTACTACGCGGCGACACTGTTGGCCGAAGACAGTGGGACCGACCACGACATCGCCTGCTGCTTACAAGCACTCAGCGAGATGCGCTGGGCCTTCGCCAGATCTCAGGAGAGATCCGATGAGTGAGGATTGATCTATTCAGTTTTTGTGGAATCAGAGCTGAAAGCTAATCGGTCTTTGGCAGGCTGTATCGGCTCTGGACACAGCGACCAAACGATTTCACGCGTGCGAACAGAGCCAAAATCCCCTCAAGAGCAAGGCAATTCGAGCGCTCTCTAGATGTGCTCGGTACGAGGTCCGGGCTTCTCTACAGCTTGGATAGTACTGTACCCGCTGTATCATCCCTGAATAATGCGAATCACGACTTCGTCTCCATCGCCACGGAACAGCAATTCATCCAGGACGGATTTGCAAACCTGCAGCATCAACTACCCGGGCCCACACCACAGGACCCACAGTTCGAAATGTATTCGACTACGCGCACCACTAATTACGCCATACCTGCCGATCTCGAACATGACCAGACGCACACTCATCTCGCAAACACCTCTGCGAATGCTCAATTCTCAACTCATCTCAGACAAGATGCGGGCAAATCGAGGAAATGGACAGATCAACCCATGCAGTATGCAGGCCTGCCACACGGAGCACCGGATGGACAACAGTGGCCAAACCCATATCGCTGACTGTCTGCGGATGATTGACAGGTGACGAGATGTTGCAGTAGCTCGTGCACTCAGAACTCCACAAGGTACTACGAACATCATCGGCGATCAATGTTGGAGTTAGATTCTTCGGCAATCGCATATCGCACGACACGAAGCGCACTGGGGCATCTGTTGCACTGTACTCTATAGAGATCTACAAGTATAATAATACAACATCTAGATCCCACTTCGATCCAGGGAGTCGTCCTATGTTTGAATACAGAACAAGCAGAATACCCCGTAGAAGAGTCCTAGGGGATACACTGCGAGTACTTTCTTGTCCTCCTCTAGCTTGGTTCCACCGAGAAAATTCATCGAAGCTAAAATGGCAGTGAAAAGTCAGCAATCAAATCTATGAACCGCAGAAGCAGTAATGAGGACGTACCCCACACAGACCATGCCCAGGCTGCTAAGCTGACTGGCAGCCGGATGAGGAGATTATGCAAGAACATCGATATCACAGCTGCCGCTAGGAGCGGGAACAAGCAGTATCCCAGTACGCACTGCAAAGGAAGAAAAGCAGGACAATCGCTTTCGTGAATGGTTGCCAAGTGGGAGGAATCGCGCAACACGCACCAGCGACTGAAAGAAGGACACTCTTCCGCCCAATAGCTTGGCATTGACAGTGACTACGACTGAGCCGACCGTGACCAGCGAGATGACCATGGAGAAGACCTGAATTGACTGATCGCCCGGGGACTGAGAACAAGTGCACTTTTAGTTCAAGGACGGAAAGTGGACAACACGGGAAGACTGCTTACATCAATTGAAAGAATAATGGCCAGAGAGAGGCAGATGACTAGTGGTCCCCACAAGTCCCATTCGCTGGATTGAGGATACGGTGAGGGGGTGTTTGCTGATCAGCAGGATTCCCCTCGCAAAATCCATCGCACGAACCGAAGAAGCTCATTTGTGCCTCCTTGTTTCGGAGGATAAAGCACTTGCAGCAGCTTGGAGTATATTGAGAGGAGATCTCGCATCTGACAATGCCGCGTGGTATTCAGCCCATGGAGTCGAGCCCTTGTGACATGCACTCACAATTGTTTTTGACACCGGCTCATCCAAGGTGCTCTCTCCGGTATAGCGAGTCTCGGTCCGGATTCCATTCCATGCTTCGTTCCGTGTCCGTGTGCTGGAATCCTGTCCAATCCTCCCGGACAAACCTTGCTGCGAGTTTTGCGTGTTTCCCGTTGAAGCATTCGGTTTTTGGGGCTGCGAAGGTCCACCGAAGGAAAGGTCATCTAGGTCTTCGTCATCCGCCTGGCTGCAGCATTAGAGAAAATATAACAGATTAGCGTTGATCGTCCGATTGCCATCTGAAGTGAACCCCTTACATATACTGATGTTGTGCGGACATTTTTTGTTCTGCCTGGAGTGAATCTCCTATCGAGCGTTAGTTAGGTCTTGGATAAGACGCAAGTATGTGGATGGACAGGTGCTTCTACTTCTAATCAAGGCAACGTGAACTTAAGCAGACGCTACGGAACGGTACAGTAAAGGACGTTGACAACCCTATTGCTCATCACCCCACGACATCCGGTTCGACAGGTGAACGCAACCAACTCTGGAGAAAATAGTAAGTTGATGTTTCTGAATGTCTCGCAAGAAGAGCTTTCCAAGATTGCCAAGACGAGTTTACTGCATCTGATAAAAACGATATTGCTTGATTACAAGTGTCCAAGCTGAACAGATCCAGGAGACTCCCGAAATCGTATCCCATTTGGCACATCGGATCCTCGCACACATCCTCAAAATGGGAAAGTCGTCGGTAGATCAGCGAGATGTTTATTACCGATTGTGTGAGTCGGTATGGTTCAGAAAGTGAATTGTTACTGGCTAGACTCAAGATCACTCATATCGATCTAGGTAAGAGCGAAGGTTAGCCCCCAGTCGACACGTCCGAAGAATTTATCTTAGATTGTCGGCGACGCCAGGATATCGAGCGCGGTCCGCCTTTAAGCTCCTACATCTCGGTACGATCGGGAATCACTTGCTCCTGCATAACCTTGCGCTGAATGCATGTCTTTATTGCAGATGAGGAGTTTGACCTCTTCAGGGGTGTAAGGAACGCCTGCGACTTCTGCGCCGGTCAGTCTCGCCACCTTTACGGACGTCGTTCGTCTTTCACTCATCATGCGAACTCTTCCACAGCTCCCGGTTCTTGGAGTCAAGTTTTGAGCCGTAAATTGAGGTGCTTATAGCCTTGTGTGGAAACATCAACCAGCACAATGAGTACTGAGAATGATGCTCTTTCAGGCCATCAAATCCGGATTGCGGAATTGTATCTGTGGATCTGCAACCGATGGTGAGCAGCGCATTACTCTGATCACTGATAGTTGCAATGTCAATTCGGTTCTTTCGTCACTTTCTCTTAAGGCGCCTCTTCCCGGGGTTACCATCATCCATGCCGACATCACACTACCCTCAACTGCGACATTAATGATGAAAGCGATGGGAGGAGGAAAGGCAGACCTGATTATCTGTGATGGCGCACCTGAAGGTAGGAGCTTACATTTTCCCTCGTCTATCGCGGTTGGCTTATACTTCCGAAACCCTGCGTCCAGTCACCGGCATACACGATCTGGACGCATATCTCCACTCGCAGCTACTGCTCGCTGTAAGACTATCACACTCGCATTGAAGCAGAACTAGTCTGACGACGGTATTACCCTTCAAGGCCTTCACGCTAGCTTTACCGCTTTTAGCTCGGAATGGAACCCTGATATTCAAGGTATTCTTGTCGCCATCAGACCCCCAGGGAGATATCATGGTATCACAACTGGAACCATTCTTTGCCGCACCATCGCCAGATCAGCAGATCGACATCCCCATAGGCGACCTGCTCTTTGTGGACGAAGCGATGAGTCAACATTACAAGGATGGCGGATGTGACGAGAAAGGATATGATACGTATGGGCGCCGTGGAGGAGTCTGGATACGGAAGCCGAGAAGTAGTCGTCCAGGCAGTGCAGGTTGGTGCAAATTCAGCTTTCACCGGTCCCCCTGCTGATCGCCTCATCAAATCTGTCGTTGACTACAGAGGCATTCCTGGTCTGCAGAAACTTCAACTCGACATCTCTCCCCGCAAGGTTCGAGTTGAACAGCATGAGCGACTCCCCTGTGCTCTCTCTAGATTGTTTTGGACCGACAAGCGGAGAGTCGGTGAACACAGGCGACATTCGCCGGTGGAACCAAATCAAGGGTTATACTATCGGCGATCTCTGTGGATGGGAAAGTGAGACTTCAGAGTCGAATTAAAGGCATTATGAATAATACAATCCTTGTATACTTGATCACTTTGAGTCAGATGTCACGAAACGATATACAACCAGTTGAGAATTAGCTGAGCGGATTGCTGCCTTGTTGATGAACCAACGCTTATAAATCAAACTACACATTACCAGCGCACACTTGAGACACTATTTACGATACCCAGTAAGAAGGATCCAACCCCAGATTGTCCAGCCATCCGTCTTCCCCCAGAGGATATTCGATTTGTTTTGGTTTTGGCGAGTACCCCGAGTCGTATTCGGCAATACTCGTCAGTGAACAATGCGGTGTGATGGCAACTACCGATGACGGGCTGGGATCGACCTGGCCTGAAGGATTCATCAAAAGCTCAGGCGTCTCTGCTGGCAAGTGAGAATCCTTCAGTTTGCCAGGCGATTCTTCATCGTCGCCACCAAAGCCAAAGGCACTTTCGTCGATAAACGACGAGTAGTCGAAAGCCGCTTCCTGCTCGTTTGGTCGACGTTGAAGCTGTGGCTGAGTCTGCATTGAAGGGTCGAATCGAACGTCATGAGTGTCAGGTGCGAGGGAAAATGAAAGATCGCGTTCGAGGCCGGGAAAGGTCTGCCCAGAGTTGCGCATTGCATTCTCCAGCTTTGACATCGAAAGCTCCAAAAACGACAAGGGGTCGACACGACCGTCTTCCTCTTCTTTCCTATATGCAGATACTGCCGCTACGCCCATCTGGCGGAATGAGATCCCAAGCGAGTTGCTTTGCGCTGGCGGGTCTGCCAAGCCGGTGAATTGTGGCAGAGAAAGGCTGACCTCGGGCACGGGGTCTGTTATACCCGTGGTAACGGCAGAAGGCAGCTTTTCGGCCTGTTTGCTAGGTGTCATGTCAGGTTTCAGAGCAGTGGCCATAGACGGTTTACGTCTGGTGGGTTTAGGACGAGGTACTTTCTTCGTGGTCGGTGAAGAAACGGACGCGTTCTGAGCTGATGTAGGCGTAGGCGGATTGCCATCAGTTCCAACAGAAATGCCACGGGGTATTGTCGTAGCAGGAGAGGATTTATCATTATTCTGCTTCTGCCGCTTGCTGGGCGGCGGCTTGAGATCTTCCACGCGCAATCGTGGGGGAATCGCACCACTTGTATCGGCACCAGCAGCGGATCCCGCGGGAACGGCCTGAGTCGTCTTTTCAGCGGACTGGTTCGTTGCGGGGGTTTGAGCGGGTGCAAACGGTGGCGGATCCGACAAGTGGGTTTTCCGTATCTTGTTCGTTTCCACTGCAACCTTGCTGAATGCGCTGTTCAATACTTGAGGTTTAAGCATGGCGACATGCTCTTGCACCCATTTACTTGCGGCGCGTCGCAACAGGCCAGCCTAGACATCCAAGGAAATCAATGAGTATTGGCCAGATATTGGGGAACAAGGAAAGGCGATACGTACCACTTTATATAGATTAACGATCTCTGAGTCATTTTGCCTTTCCGGCCGCATCGCAAACTCCAATGTGAGAATATGATCGAAACTTTTCAGCATCTGCATGGCATTCGTAATTTGCTTCTGGTAGTTTGCCCTTTCCGCCTCTGGGATTTGTTCGTGATTGAGTTCTGCAGCCGCGTGAATATTGAGAATGTTAGCGAAATCAGTTAGCGAGCAAGCGCAATTCACGTACGGATCGAGGCAATGTGCGTATTATACATCGTTGTAACGATCTGCTTGCACTTCTCGTAGTCTTGCGGCGTGATGACATGACCCTTTACGACCCATTCGCCTTTCGCATTGGGTGCGTTGTTGGGACCAGAGGGCGTACCACCCGGGGGTCTCATAGCGCCAGCCTTCTGTTGATATGCACTGATCAAGGTTGCTCGATGACGCTGAATGATGTGCATCTGCTCAGGTGTTAGATTGTAACTAGCAAGCTGAGCCGATGACGCCATGGCAAGTTTATTGAGCTGATCTAAGGTGAAACCACCCATGTCAGCAGGTGGTGGAAGAGATGGATTCGCACTCGAGACCGGAAACGGCATCTGGTTGTTGTTGTTGCCCAGCGTCGGATGAGGCGGAACTTCTCCGCCATTCTTCGTCCCTGGAGCTGAGCCGGTTCCCGTGGAGCCTGTCTGCCCCTGATTCATCCGACCCTGCAAGGCAGCGGCGTTCTCTTTCTTTTGCTTGACTATCACGCTCAGATAGTGTCCCTCTATAACATGTAGGGCCTCGGAATATATCTGTTGCAATTGTCGAGCGACTTCTGCCGATGAGATTGGTGGGGGTCCCGCAGTGTGCACGAAGCCCATCAGACCACCGACCATTGACCAGATATCTTTCGAAGAGACCTGTCAAAGAGGATTATTATTAGTTTGTATACCCATCTCGACGGAAAATACGAGCTCACCTCGGCGCAGCCGCCGAACTTGGCAACAGTTGTGAAAAGCGCATACAGGTCGAGTGGTCGGTTCTCGATGATGTGCTGAGGTATCTCCGACTTTCGCGAATTCCGATATATGCTACCGACGATTTCGGCAAACTTTTGCCGCGGCATGACAAGAACTGCTTCTTGGATTGCTCGTCCTTGCGGCGTCGTCGCTTTTGGCAGCCCATTAGCCGCAAAGCCAGACTCGTTCGCCTCATTCGGAGCGGGACGCGGTGGCACTGCGTTCGGAAATGTCCCTGGTGGGAAGTTCATGCCTTGACGAGCTTTCGGATCGACTTGCATAGAATTAACGTTATTTGGCATACCGGAGGGACCGGGATTGGGAGGTCCGAGCGATTGATTCTGGACTTGAGGCGTGGACCTGTCATTCAAGAAGGGATTATCAGATCGTTTGCAAATATCTCCGTTTCGGCGGGATCCCACAGCACAGGTGACTCACAGTTGCGCCTGCTGTGGAGTGCCCCCCACCAGAGACAGGTCAAGGTTCCTCCGTCTCATTTCCTGCATGAAGGTCATTCTGATCTGATTATTATTTCTTATCTGGTTTTCCATCGTGGCTCTCTGCGGAGAATTCTGAGGTGTACTTTGTAAAGCCTAACGCAATTTTGGGCAGGTCAGCGTCGACGGGCAAACTTTGAAGTATGCGCCTTGAACACATACTTTGACCTGTGCTGCTAATTTGGGCAGCATACCCTTCCCAGTGTCGATCAGCTGAGCATCCGAGATCTTATCCCAGTTGAACATTCGGGGAGGCGGTCCATTCTGAGGGCCGAATCCCGGACCAAAGTTATTGCCTGGCGGTCCAGGCCTGATTCCCTGAGCATTCCCGCCGCTGGGCGGCGCCTGGGGCTTTGGGGGATTGCCTAATCCACCATGGTTATTCCCGAATGTGTTGGCCGCTTGTTGAGCCTGCTGGGCGAGGTGAGCTCTCTGCTGAGCAGCAGCCATGGCTTGACTCTGAGCGCCTGGTAAATTCGTGTTTTGACCTTGGTTGGACTGATTGGACGGGATTGGAGACGAATTAGGGTTACCGACAGACTGAAGAGACTGAGAGAGCGTCCTGGGAGTTAATTGATTGCTGAAAGCATTCTGGGCTCGACCTTGATGCTGGTACAGAGACATCAACTGGACAGGAGTAAAAAGCTTTCAGTCGCGAACACGAGCAATATCCCAATCTCGCACAAGACATACCTGTTGTCTTTGGTGTTCGTTCAACTGCTGAAACTGATTATTGAGCTCAAGTAGATTCTGTGGAACGCCCGGCGGTAGAGGTCTTCCTGGAGCGTGTGGCGAGCTTTGTGGCATTCCCGACATGGGACGAATCTGCTGTTGCTGAGCATTCTGCATCTGCGGGGAAGGGATAGGTTGTTGACCAGGTGTGAGATTATTGGGCATGTTGTATTGATTCTGTTGATTCGCTTGTCCCGGAAAAAGACCGTTAAAGTGCCCGGCATTGTTCATGTTGGGCTGATTACCGTTGGGATTCTGATTCGGCTGTTGTTGCTGTTGTTGTTGCTGTTGCTGTTGTTGTTGCTGTTGCTGTTGCTGTTGGGTCAGATTCTGTTGGATCTGTTGCTGCATGGTCTGTTGCATTTGCTGGACCCGGTTGAGATTCTGTGAAGCTGCTTGCCTCAATTGATGCTGAGCCGCAGCTAGATTAGGATTCATCGCATTCTGCCCATTGTTTCGGTTTTCTTGCAACATGTCGTTTGACGCTTGCTGATTGAAAGGGGGCCGCATTGGATTCTGCAAGGCTCCAGCAGTATTCTTCGTAGCAAGCAGTCTGGAGATGAGTTTATCAGCGCGAGTGTTACTTGATTGTCAAGCTTCCACACTAACCTTTGCAACTGCTGATAATGGCTGTTCTGATCGCCTGGTTGTTGTGGCTGGCCGTTTGGAAACTGACCAGACGGAAGCCTAGGCATCTGCGCCGTCGATCCCATTGTCGGAGTCCCGCCTCGATTCTGCATCTGTTGCGCCATCTGTTGCGCCTGCAGATGTTTGTACGCATCTAGCAGCTGAGCATTGGTCATGTGGTTGTTCGGTTGTTGCGCATTGCCCATCCCATTTCCTCCCATATTTGGCTGTTGACCCGGCCCTCCGTTCCCCCGCATATTCATGTTCATCCCCTGCATCCCCCCCATGTTTTGCATCGGAGGACCTTGTCCTTGCATTGTCATCGGAGGTCGTTGTTGTGGCTGATTCTGATTCTGATTCATCCCGCTCAAACTATTGAGCATCGAAAGATCGAGCCCAGAGTTTAGCAGAGCAGCCATGTCAAGGTGTCCAAAAGCGTTGTTGTTCGCCATCTTGGCCTTCCCTTGATCAGGTTTGATCGACTGTGGCGCTTCGGGTTTGGCGTCGAGTGAGACGTAAATTCTCAATCCAGTAGTGATAGCGATTGAGCTATAGTCTGTAGTGTAATTGCCATAAAGCTTGTGTCTTGTCGTGAGGTAATGTTGTCTACTAGATGGACGTCCAAGGGCGATTTAAAGGTGCGCCAACTAACGAAACCGGTCAATTAACGGCGCGTGATGGTGATGGGGCGGTGACAGGTCCCGTGACTGCGCTGGTTTCTCTAAGGCGAATTACGAGAGTGGTGGTTGTATGAGTGGCGTATAGGGCCCGACTATACTAGGGTCTAGGGGTTATGTAACAATACCACCTATCTCATATTGGGATGTCGAACCAGGTCCAACCAGAACGAAGCGACGCCCTCCATCTCTGTCAGACGCGGGCACGGAGCGCAATCGAATCTCGTTGCGGGGCTTCTTCCCGCGAAACTCAAGCCCGTGGAATAGACATAGCAATTCAAATACCGCGAGTGATCTTCACTGCCTGCTCTAGATCTGGGATGGCGGTGGCGGTGCCATAACGACTGGCACATACTGATCGTCCGGCAGACTGCATGCGTAGATCAGCTTGCTGTGCTCGCGCCCTCTCAGCATATTTCCAAGATCCCACACCAACACGGCATGTCCGAAGGGATTCATCATAGAGGAGCTAATGGACTATAACTAATGATGAATCACAGCTGATGATCACGTGCGAGAGGTACTGTTTCGGCTCGGGTGTACCAAGGCGCAAACACCCAGCTCGAAAGCCACTCAAAGTGAGCGAGCTAAATAGAAAGTTTGGGGATCGTCGGTGCTAGCTTATTAGCTTGGTAGTCTACAGCAGCGAGTCTATCGAGTTGTGCGAGTTGTTGCCATGATGGTTCACAGCTCGAGATACAGTATTACTGTCTATCGTCGGAAATGACATAGTAATGCTTCGCACCGCTCTTCGCGCACCCCTCTAGATCTCCTGTGGTCCCTGTCCTTGGCTCACGATAGGTTTTGCATCCTTACTGGCTCAGCGACCTCTCTGACGGACATTTTGCATGTCAGATTTATGCTTCTCCATATTCTGAATCATTCGATTGAAGAAAGATCTTTACTGACGAACTCCGGAAAAGATCTATACTGACGAACCCCAATCTTGCGGACTATACTATGAATCTGGCGGCGATGCGGTAGCTTGCTGGTCTATCCAATCATATCTCGTTTTCGGCCACGAAGTCGGACTATTCAGAATAAAGCCACTGTCAGCATCGAAGATTCAGCCATACTATCGGCCACTTACCGGAGTCGAGCCTCGAACCAACAAGCTTCCATTTCTTTTCTCCCAGACCTGCTGCATAAGCTTCCAAGACCTGTTTCGAAGCAACGTTCAGCGATTTATACCTGTACCCGTTCCGTTCGTTATATTACCCTTGCAAACAACGCCTCGGAGGCAGGATGTGTCGAGGCAAACGCACGTTCCAGAACGTAAAGATCAACGGCTAGCGTTTCTTGTAGGCTCGACATCGAAGACAAGCCGAAATCGATGAGCACCTATCAGACGCGGAGGTCAATAGGAGAGAAGGACTTCATTGCTCTTCTCGTTGGACGTGAAGACGCGCACGGCCGTATAAGAACGTGTACTTACAACTTCAAAATTGGGTGTCTGCCCAGGAAGCGGACGGAGCATCATGTTAGAGGTCGTCAAGTCTCCATGAACTGTCAGGTTGCTATGCATTTTCGCCAAAGCCGTGCCGACAGCTTCCATGAGATCCTCTGAGAACACCGCAAGGATGGTCAACAGATGAGCGACAAGATGACAAGTATTTGCGGGGATCGAAAACTTACCTGGACTGACACCTAATTGGCCCAATGCGCCTTCGGCTTCTTGCAAACCTTTCCTCTTGGACTCTGCGTTCGCTCGTTTGGTCACGCCCTTCTCCTTTTCCTCTATCGTCAGGTTCTCCAGGGCCTCCAACTCATCCTCGTCATCCTCCTCTTCGTCCTCCCCTTCCGCTCCACCCCCTAGCATCTCCCTAACGCTCCAACCATCTATCCACTCCATTCCCAATATCCCAGTCTCCATATCGATAAGACGAACCCCTGGTACAGCTATCCCCGCCTTTGCACATCGTGCAAGCGCTCGAGCTTCTGCTTGAATCCGGGACTTGGTGAGATTGGCATCGAGTATTGGATGTCGGTATTGCTTCGGAAATCGATGCTTCAAAAGGAGTGGCTTGGGGTCTTTAGGAACTTGCGGGCTGTCGGCCAGGATCTTTTTGAGCTTTGACGGCCATTTTACAATGGGGGGAGGGATGAAACAAGGGAGTTTGTAGACTCTCTGCGGGATTTCGTCGCTTTCAGCAAAACCTTCGTTACAGGTATTGACTCGAAAAAATACTCACTGCTTCAGCTCCTTGTTTGATCAGCTCCGCTTGTATGAGCAAGGCCATGATAGGCGAGTTTGTGCTCTCCATCCTGCTATCGAGCAGAGCTTCTTGAATGGCAAGCTTTTCTACCGGCGACGCGGTTTTTTCTGATCGGCCCAGTTTGCTTTCACGCTTTGAGTCCAGCCCTGCTCTCTATAGTATTGGGGAGAATGTGGACCACCGGACGCAATAGAAGCAGCCCGAACCTCACGAAACGAAAGGAGTTTGAAAGCAAGAAAAGAGATTCGATAACAAAGCGAAGACGAAGTACTGATGAACAGAGCAGATTCGGACCACATCGATTCTCGATCGTTTCCTTGGTTCGCTTTTCTGTGCAGGATCACTTGCTCTCCAGACTTGAGTTCTCGTATCATTTCACTAATCTATAGGCATGCAACAAGAGCCTCATCGATTACAATCAGATGCTTAAAACCATACGCTTTCCAAGTCGGATTGTTTACAACATCAAGCTCGTAGACTCTCCACTATGCGGTATGACTCAAATGCGTTTTGACTACAACTTCTCGCGGACCCGTCTGCGTTCACTCCTCTATGAGGTCTATATGCCGCACTATGTTCTCTAGCTTCTAGTCCTTCTTGCCAACCACCATAACTCGCTCGTCCAGAGACCTGAAGTCCTTCGGTCCAGGCTCTCCGGTAGGGACACCGAACGGCATTTGGGCCAGTAACTTCCATTCGACAGGTACCTTCCACTTGTTTTGGACCGCAGCATCCACCAGAGGGTTGTAGTGCTACAATGGCAAATCGGCACAATAAGTGAGTTCGTCATATCCTCGATTGTGAGATTCGATGGGGCATACCTGGAGCGAACAACCGAAACCTTCCTTCTCAAGAGCTGTCCAGACGACCAATTGAGCCATACCCTATAATCGCAACGAGTCACAGGATCAGCACGACATAGCCGATTAGAAGGATGCATACTTGCGTTGGATTGGTTGGCCCAAATCGGGAAGTTCTCAGCGTAGAGCTTGAAAGCTTCTTGTTGCTGTCTAACTACAGTTTCGTCGTCGAAAAACAGGATTGTGCCGTGCCCAGCCTTGAAGCCGTCCAAGCGCTGTTGAGTCTTGGCCATCTGATCGGCGGGCAACATCGTAGACACTGTGACATAGAGAGACTTCAGTGTTCAGGAATGTAAATGTGTATGAGCCTGGAGATACCAACAGATGGTGGACGTCGTGTTCCAGAATTCGTCGTGGTCCTCGTTGAACAAGATCAAAGCTCGAGTGGTCTGGCCGTTGCTGGAAGCAGTAGTTATCAGTACATGTTTGACTGCGAAGCCTCCAAGGGCTTGTATGCTAAAGGCCTTATTACTCACAAAGAGCTGGGTACATGCTTGATAGCGTACTTGACAATCTCTTCGACCCGACTGTCAGGAACAGCGGCGTTCTTGGAGATCTGGTAATAGGTTCTTCGTTCCTTGAGCACGGACAAGAAAGCTTCGGATTCGCCTTCACCCTTCTTTGATTGCGGACCGAATTTCTCGTTGATGCTCTGCTCGATGGAAAGATTGGACATGTTGCGTAATTGTCGATGGGAGATACGGTGAGTGGACAACGACGGTAAGATATGACGGCCAAAAGGGCGGAGCTGACTGGCAGGCCTGAGGAGGGACATCGCAGCAGTATATATGCACCTACTGTTGCGCAGTCCAGGATCGCAAGGATGTCGGGCACCCGCAGACCCACAGCAGGGGTATTTAGCACAAAGGAGCCCGAAGACGATTCTTACGAATCAATCTCACGCGGACTGTTTGCTTACGCGAAATTGCATGGCTAGTAATATCGAGGTAGCTATCGAGGTGCATTGACAATTATTCCCCATTCCCGTAAGCCGGTTTCCCATCTCCATTCTCAAGCTCTCAAGAAGAGAACGCTGATCAACCCGGGCGCAAATAGCTGCGCAGAGACGACTAGCATGTCAATTGTGATAGCTGTTCAATCGCTAGACATGCCGTTGAAGAGCTCGTTGAAGCTACATCAATAATTGTAGCAAATGAGGGATGATCTATCCGGAAAGTCCGGATGCGGGCGAGGGGAGTATAAATCCAGCTTTACAAATTCCTTTTGTTCAATCGCTTGTGTCTGGATCTGTTTAGCTAAGAAGTAGCGAGGCCGTGGTCATGCCCTTGCTGTGGAATTGAGCGGACCAGCTGCCCTGGCAATCACGCAGAAGGCGAACACGTCGAAGGCGTTCTGATCTGCATTTTGCCCATCGAGATCCATCACGAGCTGACATCGTTTTTCAATAGTCCCCAACTTGGCTTAATCGCTATCAGAGTCACCTAGAGTCATCCCAACATCTTTCAACCCTTCCCCGCCAAACACCAACCCTCCCGACTCGGCCGGGATACCCATCCCGCTCTCACCCATATGATGACGACCAGCGTGCAACCCTTCTTGACCTACCAACGGCCCAAACAGCATATCCTGCGACCCCATCTCGTGCTGAGCTTTCGCGATCTTGGCGGCTCGTTTCTCCGCTATGGCAATTTCTCGTTCTCGGATGCGTTTCTGGTACCTATACGGATAAGGTGGAGGGTAAGCCTGGTGACTGATATCCCGCATATCATAGACAATGAAGCTCGACGCAGGAGGACGTACAGGAGACTCTTTTTATTCCTGCTGAGGTCTTGAGCGCCACGAACTGTCTTGTCTATCACCTTGATTTTCGAGACTTCGAGCGGGGTGGCAAAAGCGTGAATGACTGCTTGGATTGGTTCGAGACGTGAGAGTAGTATGCTGCGGTTTTGAATTGGTTTCTCTGTTTCTGTCGCTGGGTTCCCTGCGGTGGTAGTTGCTGCTCCATCCCCTCCATCTAATCCCTTCGGTTCGTGATTCCCGTTCTTTGTTTCTTCGGACAGGTCCTCAGGTGCTGTTTGTTCCGGATACGCCGATAATACCACTCTATCTACAAGCTCTTGATCCGCAAGACGCATGCACGCTAAGCTGATGATCGATATCGTCTCTGTAAATTCGAGGTCGCTCAGCTGAGATGTTGCTAGGTATCCCTTTGCTTTGTGATACGCCGCGTCGATTCTACCGAGATCTTTCTCCGGATCTTGCTGCAGCAGAGCAAAGGGACAAGATACAGGTCTACATCAGATCCAGGACTGGCCAAACAAGAACAGGTCACAAACCTGTAGCTCCAGATACCACCCATGCAATGCATGTCCTATCCGTTGGACGTAAAGGTCAAACTTCAAGGTCTGCAACACAATATACTCGATGTCGGAAATATCCTCTTTCTTCAGTTTATCGATAGCTCCAGCAAATCTGTCAATGTCAAATACGTGATTCGCCGCCTTTCCCGCGAGAAAAAGGCAGACTGGCCTGTCATGCATAGGGATTTTAGCTCATCGCACAGCGATGTTCACTATTCGAAGGCTTGATTCACTTACATGACAGATCGGGGATGATGCTCCAAGCAGCTCGTGCGAATATAAAACCGCTTCAAATACGTGATCGCTATAGTCTCCACGATAGTAGGAACAGGTCGACCACCGCTCGCATCCGTCAATATTCCCAATGCAAGAAGGTTGCGCATCGAGGTGATGTAATGCCGGACAAGCTGCGCCTCATCCGCAGCGGTAGGATACTCGTGTGGTGTTTTGATAGATGAAAAGGTGCTGCCTTCTGGTTTTATAGCACGAAGTTCCTGTGCCGATCATGCAACCAACACTATTTGTTAGATACTGCATCGAGACCGATAGACGAAACCCTCACCTCTTCCTCCTGAAAGTTCTTTTTACAAGATTCGACCGCTCTTCGATTCACCACTTCCCGGATGGCTTTGAGTTTGTTGGGTTGGAAAGTCCATCTCCTATACTGACTTGAAGCCTCATACAGCGTGGCTGTCGGGTTGGGCTGTCCGTTGGTAGCCAGTCGTCGTTTTTTGCGAAGATGCTTTGGCAGTGCAGAGGGGTTTGCAGTCGTCGAAGACATTTCGTTTGCACGAGGATCGATAGTTGACAGCTTCTCGGAAAGGGAATGTGATGAGGCAATGTGGAGCGATGAACAGCTACTTGGTACGGGTCGATGCAAGGCGTACGAATGATGATGAGCCTGGAATGTCAAATGACATGTGAAACACGAGATGCGCGGAACCAAATCGGCAATCAGCAATCGGCTGCCACCTGCGCTGAGCTGTCGCTACCACTCTTGTTCAACACCTTGCCCGGTCTTCAGTCCAGTAGACACGAGTCGGCAACGCTGCAAACACCACGAGTAACACCTTCCTCGCAAGAGCTAGCGTTGTGCGAGTGACCGCGTTACCATGGATGACGATCCCTGGGGCTCGTCAGCGGATTCGTGGAATACGGCAACAAGCGACAAGACGACAGCCAAGGTCGTTAACCCGATAGACATCGCCGCACCGGGAACCCTAGAGTCTGCCCTCGCGCCTTCACTTGTAGTACCGCAGAGAGGTAACAGCTTCTCGGAAGCCGATCCTTGGGCCAGTCCCGTTGCGACGCAAGCGAAAGCGGAGCCACCGACATCGCCGATCCTCGATGTTGGTACGCAACTTCCGGAAAACGACATATCTTTGCCTAATGTGGAGTGGAAGGAAGATGCGCCAGCCCTCAACGCCTGGGTGCCGTCGACATCGCCACCTGTATCGAGTCTTCCGATAAATGACCATTCGTCGGAACCCGTTTCGGCAGAGCAAATTCCGCTGCCGCGTGATGAGAATGAAGACGAGGAAATCGAGAATCTCTCACGCGTCCAACACGAATGCCCAACGGACGACAGCTGGGGTCACCTGCAGAAGGATGACGTCGCCCTTCATGCGGTACCTGTCGAATTGCCAACATTCGCAGATCCACCACCTCCGAGATTTGTGGAGGAGGACGAAACATATAATCCCTTCAGTCAAGGGGACAGTACATCGCCATCCGCCCCGGAGAAGGTACCAAGAGGATTCACCTCGTCTTCAGTCGACGACGGTGCATTCGGCGGATTTGCGACAGGCGGAGGAGACGAGTCTCCCGGTCGATCCGGATTTGCCAGTGTAGAAGAAAATGATGTCTACGGCGGTTGGGGGAACGAGGCAGAAGCTCAAGACTTTACAGGAACTGGAGGCGGATGGTGTTCGAGCTCTGCGATGGATGACATGGGGGACGATGATGAGGGGGCGTTCCAGTCGTCAAGCCCCGACCCGCACCAGACAAACAGCGAAACCGGCTTCGATGAAGGCGGCTTTCATTCTGCTCCTGTGAGGGAGAGGAACGTCGTCACCTCTGAACAACTTCAAGAAGATGAATGGGTAGAGGCTAGAAGACGGATAGAATCGAAAGAGGCTCGAGCTGTAAGGCGTCATTCACGCAGTCTTCCTCATGTATCGCTCACTAGCATTTGTTAACCAGCCCGTCGAACTCATCAATAAGCTCGCGGATCAGTGGAAGGATGTCCTACAGCAAGTCTTTGTGAAAAAAGAACCGCTGGATGCAGGAAAAGAAGTTGAAAATGGCTTGGACCCGGAAACCATGATACGGAAAGACAGGTATGTTTCGACCATGTCTGCCGTACAGGGCACCTAGGCTGATACATACGTATACACAGACTCATGAGAAGTCTAACGGAACTGCCCGATGGGATGAGTATCTACGTTGAGCCGGCGCAGAACACAGTCACATGGGCTCGATATCAAGACTACCTATCGACGGTCAAATTAGATCCATCAGCATCGATATTAGCCAAAGCAGGCGCAGAGTCCGCGTACCGGACAGCGAGAAGAAAATCACAGGAACAACACGACGCATGGCAAACTCGGTCCCGTTTAGGGGAAGCAAGCTGCCACGACCAATCTCCACATCCCCAATCAGCGGTCAATCAGGACACAGATAATGGCCGTTCCAGATGGAGCCTTTGGGGAAGGAAGGCGTCTACACCAAATGTACCCCTCACCACATCAGGAGGTGGCATGCTAGAGGTGAAGAGCATGAGTCCGAATCATACGGGCACCCTGAGCGGCGGTAAATCCAGATCATCCGTCAACGAGCATTCAGTTTCGACTCCCGTTTCGAGTCGAGCTACACCGCCAATACCACAAACGGAAACGCAGGCTCTTGCTGAAATCGATAGGGCTGAACCAGAGGGTGCGCCTTCAGCTGTTGGCCGTTTCCTGGGCAGATTCCGCCGAACGGCAACAGCCACCTCTTCCATCGATATCAACAACAAGGATTTAGAACTCACCCAGGACGATTTCAGCTATTTGGCTGAAGTTCCATCTTTGGCGCCAAAAGCCGATCCTGGCATGGGAAATTTGTTATCTCTCGACAGCGACACAAGACCTTCCGAGCAGATGGCAAGTTTGGAGGCGATGTTGAATTCAAAACCGATGGCCCTGCCTTTGAATCTGAAGCCGCCCCCACGTCCATCAGCAGTCAGAGGAAGCTCGAACACCTCCAGATTAGCGTCGGCCCCTACAAGCAAATCTGCGTCAGTGGTTGATCTGTTTGGTGATTTAGATTTCAGTGGTACCTCGGGGCTAAAGCCACCTACGCAGGCCGCGAGCGGTTCTGGATTCGATACTTTTATGAGCTTTTCAAATCCGCCTACGACTCAGCTTGATCATTCCGTACGTCCATTAGTGGCTACTTCAGACATGGGACGGTCGGATGTGAAGCACTCCGTTTTCGGTTCCGCTGCTGCCCATGAAGACGATGGATTCGGTGATTACACGGCACCGAGTCACGGCCAGAAGCACCAAAATCTAGATTTCGATGATTTCGGCGACTTTGAACAGTTTCAGAACGCACCAGCACAGCAGCACGTGAAAAGCACCGTACCAAACCCGAGCGTGTCCATGCTGTCTACAGCACCATCTTTCACAGAGCACGGGCAAGACGCTGCCTTTGCTGGATATTTCAGTAATATGTCCACAAAAGGACATGTACAGCCGGTGCCCTCAATACTCGACCACTCGTCAACTGCCAAACTCGTCAGCAACGCGGCGGCGAGTTCCAGCCAATGGCCTGCATCGTTATCTCCTTCTATACCTGCATTACCACCACCGACAACTTCTATCAGACCCCCTGTGATCGAACGAAACAGCGCCGTGGTATCCAGTTCCGCCGCGACGTCTCGTACCGGCACACCGTTGAATTTCGATTTCCTAGCCGCCGGTCCGTCCTTGGCTGCACCAGCTCGCGCAAATTCTGCGTCGCCTGCCATGTCGTTCGTGAGCACTTCGGACCAGGTAAATCGATCACAAACGACCCCTACGTTGTCCAAGGGCCAAGGGTTATCAGCGTCCGACCTCTCGTTTTTCGATAGCTTTTAGCATGACCTCGAAGGCATATCAATCAACAAGGCGCGGGCTAGTTGCACATGCATCGTCGTCTCATAATGAATACAACACCATATGCTCATATGCCATTGGTCACCTGAATACGTATGCGACATCTTCGCCGGTGTCTACCGATCCCACTAGAAGTCGAAATCTGCCATTCCCATCAGAGAGAACGTTTTGATGATTGTCATGATCTTTGCAAAGTAGGCTTCCAGATGGTAGATTTTCTTCGCCCCTTGCTGCATGCGAAGTTCCTGATCGAGCCGGATAGGCTATCAGGTGATGCTGGTAAAGAGAACAAAACGGAAACGTACATAAAGGGCTGCCCAATGGATGATTTGCGGTTTGATCTCGTTGTCCACTTTCATAAGCAAACTCTCCGTTATCGTCTTTGGGATTCCAGCAAGTCAGTCACGTTGCAGCGGGCAAATTATTGATGCAACTTACTTTGAGTATGATCGTCGGTGGAATGCAATGTGACAGAAGCTCGTAAATCTTTCCCCGGATATCTAGTAGACGCTTTGGTGACTGCTCCTGGACAATAAGATCGGCAATCTTTCCGCAATACGTCTCCCAATCTGGTTTTGCTATCTCGATATTGGACGTCATGTCCGGGCTGTTGAAATCGACCATTAGTTTCGTTGGTCTTCCTTCCGTTGAAAGTAAGACTCACCTTTGCATACGCAACGCTTCAAACACCAACAGTGCCTTTCGCATGTTGCCTTTTGCCTCTGCCACAATCGAGCCTGCTGTTTCTTCCGGAAGATTGATTCTCTCCTTTTTCGCCACGAAATTCAGTACCTTTGTCATCTACGAGAATCGCGATCAGCGACTTTCCGCGAGTCGGAAAAGCAGCACAGCACCACTCACCTCGTTGTCATTCGGTGCTGCCACTCGTACTAGTAACGTTCGACTTCGGATCGGTGCGATGATCTTGCTTGTCGTGTTTGCGCAGAGGATGATCCTCATGTTGTTCATGTACTTTTCCATCGTTCTACGTAGTGCTGCCTGTGCGTCTCGTGAGAGTTGATCCGCCTCGTTGATGATGACCACTACATGCGGGAGTGAGTGGGTTGGCAGAAGGGGATCAAGTCACGCAACTCACCCTTGAATTTCTGCTTTGCATTCAAGTCGACCTGCTGTGTCTGCGCGATTTCCTTCAAGATGTCTTGGATGACCACTCGATCGTAATGTCCAACATCGCTGTAACGTGCCTCGCCTTCAGCTTGAGGGTGTCTATCGACGCAGACGATGACTTACGACGGAGTCAACTCGATATGGTAATTCGATTGCACTACATTGACATCCAACTTTCGTTTCGATGGTGTCACAAAGACACGTTGGTCGATTTTGATCTGAGCAGGTGGAGGGTTAGATATCCCGATCTCAATGTGTCATAGGAGATGTACTCACTTTCTCCACACCCGGTCCATATAGCTCCCTCAAGGTACACATGATTCTCGTCTACGCATGGACCTTAGCAAAGGCCTAAAGTCGACGGAATCTCTGCAACTGACCTTTTTACCCGCTCCGGACGGTCCGTAAAGTAGAACATGAGGAAAGTCACCACTCGCAGCCTATCACAAGGAAGCCTGTTGAGATTCACACCAGGTCAATTCAAGACAGTTGACGAACCAGTGATTTCAATCTTTCCGACAGCTCGTCATGGTAATGCAGATCACCCAACGTTCTCGGACGATACTACATGTGTCATTCAAGTTAGCCAACGCAAGGAATCGCCAGGTCCCTGATGCAGATTCACTTGCCTTGTCTACCCATAAACTCATGTTGAAAGATTTCCGCTGTGATGGTCCGTTCGGGTGATGCGTTCGGCTTTACTGGGTTTCTGCTTTAAACGAAATACGGGAGGATGCGATCCGAGATGAAGAGTGCGTTACTGTAGCCAAGGGTGTCTTTACCAACGATACGGAAGCGAAGAGCAGGTCTTGATAGACCGCGATACTATACTAGTCACATCGAAATGAGATCGGAAGTACCCAGACCGCGACTTTGGACGCGTATAGGCTTCGGACGCGTCATTCAAACGGTCTGTCCCTGATGAAGCTCTCCTTTGAGCGCAGGAAGAGGGATCATTCCGAATGGCAAGCAGATTGTCCTGTGCGCTGCCACTCTCTAGCAGAAGGCCGAGCTACGAGCCCTGAATCTATGCTCCTGCAACGCACACTCCGAAAAGTCAGGCGCAAATTACTGCTGTAACGTCCATTCCAGACAAGCAGTCAGGACTACATAATATGCTAGGTACAACGAAATCCATGTCGGGTATACATGATGTGATCAAATGACCGTGGCGGTCACCTTTCACAGAACAACACACTTTCTCCTCCGCGTCTCTGCTGACCCTGCACGTGCGCCCATTCGTCTCCCCTTCAAGCAAACCCTCAACGCCTCTTCAAACACCTCGGCCACGCCTTCCCCCGTCAACGCTGAACACTCGAGGTACGCCCTTGCCCCGATTTCACGTGCCATCTGGGATCCTTCGTCGGGCGTGATCGGAGCGGTGCCTTGTGCGCGCATGAGACCGATTTCGGAAGCGCTCGTTCGGAGGTCGGTTTTTGTTCCGATGAGGAGGACGGGGACGTGTGGGATGAAGTGGGAGACTTCGGGTGACCACTGGAGAGAGGGAAAAATTAGCGGGAGGAGGACAAGAGACGCGAGCAGTGCAAAACCAAAGGAGGTGAGGAGAAGATGAGAAGAGAAGGGACGCTGCGAGGACATCGCGCAGAGTAGTCTAATCGACTGGTGAGATTACCGCGAAATCGGAGAAGGACACCTGCCGCGCGCGAGGGCATCTCGTCCGTCCGACGACGGACTCGATAGGAGAAGCTTGGGGCGCATACTAATCTCGCTTCGCTCGGGAAGGGTCCTCTGAATCCTGGCCTGCGGCGTAAACTACGCTCGTCCGTCCTACGACGGACTCGATAGGAGAAGCTTGGAGCGCATACTATCCTCGCTGCGCTCGGGGACGCTCCGCAGGATTCTCGCTTCGCTCGGGAGAGTCTCGCGCAGTCCTCGCTCCTCGCGTCGTCCGTCGACTCACCTTATCCCCCACATTCCCCAAACTCGCCCTGTAATTCACCGCAAACACGACCAACACCACATCCGCGCCGGTATAACTCAACGGCCTAATCCTATCAAAGTCCTCCTGTCCCGCCGTATCCCAAAGCGAGAAATCGACGCGCTTCGTCCCATCCAACGGGGAGGGTACGATCTTGCATAGGTTCTCAAACACTGTCGGGACGTATTCCTATCCAGAACGAACGCCAACGTGATCAGCCTCCCACGATCACCGCCGACGACCGGATCCTACTCACGGCAGGGAACCGTCCCTGCGCGTACACTGTCAACAAACACGTCTTTCCGCACCCCCCATCTCCGACGACTACAAGCTTCTTTGCGTACTCTGGTTTACGAGGGGAATGGGACATGGCTGCATCGGGTCGAAAGAGGGCCACCACGCCGCCACGCCAGCAGCAGAAACACGAAAGAAGCAAAGAATGTTGACCGAGCGTCTACCCGCTTACGTAACACGCTCCTCCCCTAACTCGCCTGCATCCGCACTCCTGTAATTGGCCAAAGCGATAAGCCCGAGCGCCTTGTCTTCTTCCTCCTTTTCTCCTCCCTCCCTCCCTCCCCCGAACGACACGATGGCACACCAACCGTCCACCAAGGGTCAGGCGCGAGGAAGGGTGGCGAGAAGCGGCGCGTTCAGGACCGATACCGATATCTCGCGTTCCAAGCAGCAGCAGCAGCAAGCCGGCGCGGGGACGGGGGAACGTGAGCTGCAGCCGTGGATGCCTGAAGGAGGGGGGGATGCGTTGGAGTCTCCTGCTGGCGGCAGCGCCGGCGGCGGCGGATTAGGCGAAGACGAGACGTTTGGCTCTGGTTCTGCGAAAGGCTCGTCCCGGGGCGGAGGAGCCGGAGGCGGAAGCGCAGGATGGGACCAATTCGCAACCAACGCGGCCCTCTTTGGAAGCTCGACCACCTACTCTGAAGACTTGTACACTACCCGTCTCGACCGTTCCAAAGCCGGATACAAGGCGCGTGAACGCGAGGCCGAGCGCTTGGCGAGGGAGATTGAGGGGCAGGTGACGACGAATGTGCATCTTGCAGAGGAGAGGGGTCAGCGGGCGTTGGGAGAGGGGGAAGAGTGGGATGAAGAAGATCGGTATAGTGGTGTTGTGAGAAAGGCAGGGGCGTATGTTCCGCCTGGGGCGAGGGCCGGCGGGAAACCAGGAAAGGAAACGGACGCGTCGGACAAGCAAGACGAGGAATTGGCCGTCGTTGTTGAATCCGTAGAGGAACACTCGAAAGACCTGGCGACCAACGATTCCGCGAAAGCCATCACTCAGGCCGCGGTCCCGGACTTTGCTTCGGCCCAACCATCGAAAGAAACGCCAACAAAGACAACCTCTACCAAAGCGGCGCCATCACCCGCCTCGGCCTCGGCAACACCCCAAGACATCACCCACTCCCTCCGCCGTTTCGCAGAAACCGAGCGTGAAAAGATCGCACAAGCAAAGATTGACATCCACAAGACGGAACGGGAACGTCGTTTGGCCGAGCTCGTCGCGTTTGGAAAGACGTTCAAGGTTCCCGGGACGAAACCCAAGGATCTGGAGGGCGTCTTGGACAAGGGCAGGGCTGATGCGGACAAGGCTTTTGGAATAAGCAAGCCCGTGGAAACGACGACGGAGACCGCGAAATCAAACGGACATCGACCACCCATCGCTTCCGGCATGCCAAGCGCCAAACCAAGAATCGCAATGCGTATCCCCGAAATTCCACCCTTTAAAGGATCCCGTCCGCTGGCCGCCCCGCCAAAAGTCGTCGTTCCCGCGACGGCGGATATCCCCGTTCCGGGAATCGTCAGTACGCAAGCCAAGGATAAGGATTCGAAACGCGTTCCCGAGGCGGGCGCGATGTCGGCTGGAGGAGGGTTGAATCCTTCTGCTGCGGCGTTTGCGTTCAAGCCCAATCCAGCGGCGAGCACTTTCAAGCCTGTAAGTCGGAGAGATGTATTTCTTGGACTCAGCTTATGCGCGTCTGTCTTGCGTAGGGAAATGTACCCGGTGCCATGCCGCCGAGGAATGTCAATGGTGCAGGTCTCGTCCAAGCGCATGTCCCGGTACGACCTGTAAGTCCGGGTTCCCCCCTCGCTCATACCACGCGCTTATCGCGTCCTCGACAGCCTCAACCTCCTATCGCCGGCGCGATCATGAATGGCCCGATCCCGCCTGTCCACGCACGACCGCAACCCCATCAACCACAACCTCCTCACCACCCATTCTTCATCGTTCCGCCCAAACGCGTCCAAGGCGTCAATGTTCGTGACGAGTTTAATCCGATGAGGAGTAAACGCGCCGGACGGCCTGAACAAGTTCGTGAGTATCTGTTCCCCTTCTATATGTGATTGGTCTCATGCTGATCCTGCCGCCTCTGGAAGCCCTGACCTGGAATTACTCGGGTCGAAAAGTCCTTCAAACGCTTCATCAACCCCTTCACCCGACGGGAGCATACAACCTCCACCTGAACGGCATCGCTCCAAACCTCGTCGGCCCCGGCGGAATCATGCCACCCGGAATGATCCCGCCGATGCATGGTCCAGGCGTCGGCCCTCCTGTCGGTGTTCCCGGATTACCGCTCCCTCCGCTCGGTCTGCAACAACATCAACAGCCCAACGCCCTATCCCCCGCGAGAACAGGCGGTGCAGCGCTAGAAGATGAAAGGTTTTCCCCGATTCCGACGCAGCCTGGATCTGGGCCGGTGGTCGGAAACCAGCAGGGAGGTCCGGGGTTACCGACGTTTCAGCCTGGTGGTGTGGCTCCGGCCGGTCCGAATGGTCATCAGATAGGACCCGGAGGGTTTAGTGGGTACCGTGGTATGCCTCATCAGGTAGGTTGATGGCGTCCTTGTCCCTGTTGAACCGCCGCTTACGACGTTGTTCGCTTTGCAGCGGATGCAACACATGGGTCAGCCGGGCATGTTTCCCCCTTACCCGGGCAATGGCGGCGTATTTATGGGCGGTCCAATGATGCAAGGTAAGCGCATCATCGCGCAAGACGGTACGATCGACGCTGATCATATGTCCGCGAGCAGGCATGCCTTACAATCCGCAAATGATGGGCAACGCACCACTACGACCGATGTACTATCCCCAACCGGGAATGACGTCTCATCGTGAGTTCCCGTTACCTCGAGACCGTGAGACATGGACTAATCGACGTTCTGATCGTTCCTAGCTACTTCGCCGATGCCGCATGCAATGACTCCTCAGATGGCTCCGCAGATGATGAGCCCTCATCCGCCACCATAGGGAGGCATTTAGAGGCGGCACCGGAGAGAAGACAAGTCGGGGGTGTCGCGAGTTGGGATGGGGGAAGTGCATCGAGGAGAAGTGCATTGGAGAGTGGCCGGAGAACTGTGTCCTGCACTCCGGGGGTTGTAGTTTCGGGAATGAGACATAAAATACATAAGCAAACTTAGGCTTGGCAGGCTCGCAAGATGCGTTGCTCCGCCTGTCGAGGCAGCGGGGATAGTCAACATAACCGGATCAATCCTGATGCAACGCTCCTCGCCCGCGGACTAAGATCGACTGAAATCACCAGTCTGTCCTGTTCAAGCAGTGCTACAAGCAAACTCGATTTCTTTCAGGATCGAACGTCTGCCCCAAAACTCGTATCCTGGGGCAGAACTCGACACGGGCTGATGCAATCGGCTCTCACGGCATGCCAGCTGTCCTTTTCCCACTTTGAAGTATCGCAATAGTAAGCCATCAGTGAATGCGACAGGACTACGACCATGCATGATGAACAACTTAATAGTATATGAGAAGATTGCATTACGTGTGTTACATTCGACAATACAAGCTAAAGACGGAAGGAAGAGAACCTGCATATCTCTGATGCAGAAACAACAGGCGGTAAAGAGAAACGTCGTCAAGGGGCATTAAGCGCGACGATGTGCAGAAACACCACCGCTGGAACAAGGCGATACATGAAAGTGGAAAAAACGAGTGGACGCTCAACCTAAAGGGTCGAACAATGCAGTCTAGAGAACTATAAATGGCGATGAATGCAGAACAGTTGACGAGCGAATTCCTCTTGACGGGATGTTGAATTGGTGAGAAGCGGTAGAGAATCAGAAGGTAGCTTGACCTGGCGGGAAGTCGCGTGAGTTTGCGTTTATGACCTCATCCAGACACGGCTACTCACCATCTCGAGTAACATGGGTTTTTGCCCAGTCCCGGGCAAAGGTAGATGCACGCAAAAACTTCTTGTTGGTGTACTTTTTGTACACGTATTGCTTGTCAAACTCTGGTGCAGCCAGTTGTTCGATCAATAACCGGGTTCCTGGCAACAGTTGCGTTTCAGTGTAGTTGGAGTAGAAGACAAAGGCGTCGTTCTGCGAGCAAGGCTATCAGTGCTGGGAAGAAGTAGGACGCATACGAAACAGCATACCCAGTCTCCGTCAAGCATTCTCCGGGCGGTGAACATGCCAATGGCAGCGATGAGGCTCGGCTTGCATCGGAGGAATCGGTGATCCAGCAGTGTGACTTCCATCAAGAACTTGGATAGGGTTCTTGTCTGAATGTCGTAGTCATCAGCCTTTGAGATCCGTCGTACCCAGCTGTAAGGCGTGCAGTAGGACGAGATGTCAAAGTTGAGAGTCTGAGAAGGGTAGAAAGATCAGATTTGCAAGACAGGAGACTTTCCCCAAGAGACGAACATACCTGAAGGATGATTCGTTCACCTTTGAGGATTTCCTCCTTGGTGTAACCGTTCTCAGTCATGTAGACGAATTCATCAACACTGCGGGAACGACGTCAGCAAAGATTCAGACTACACTTGCCTCGATCGACCGACCTGGGAGCAAGAATTTCTTCATACTTGGCAGCAACAAACATGGCTGTTACACCAACAAGCTGCAGTTTGATGAGCGAAACCACACGCAGAGACAGGAATCGGTCGACAATGTTGACAGCGATCCATAATGTTTCAGGCAACATGTGATAACGCAGATGAACTTGGAGTAGCCAGTCGATCAAGGTCGTTCGCATTTCCCTAAGACGATGATGGCAGGGATGAGCGCACATTGACCTTGCGCGGCGAACCGTCACTCACCACTGAATCTCGTTTTGATACTCCATGTAGTGCGGGTTAGGCATGGCTCGTTCCTACGACGGAAGAACATTAGTGTGGGCGAGACAAAATGGTCCGCGAATGAGACTCACCTCGAGATCCGACATGTAGAAAAAGATGTCGTCGGCGTATTCGGCAACCATCGTCGTGTCAAACATGTCAACCTCGTCATCAAAGGTCTCCCGGACTTGTGTTAGGGTCTCTTCGACTTCGAGTTGCTGTTCTTCCGTGAGCGCTAGCCAATCGTCCTCGTCATCTACCATGATGGCTTCTTCATCTAGATCATCCACATCTTCACCGCACAGTTCTACGTCATCTTCACTGTTGTATCCAATTTCTTGCTGTTCTGCGATATCGATAGCCGAAGAAACTTCTACGCCCATCTCGCCCAGAGACGGGGTAAGACCGCTGCCATTGGCTTGAAGAACTCGCGAAGGCTTGACGTCATGCAGTGTTGTGACGGATACTGAAGCACCTTCGTCCATCATCATGCCTTCTTCCTTGATCGAGCTGATCATGTTGGTGTCCTTGTTGGACGCGGCGGTCTCTCGACTCGAGCTGGCTGATACATTGCCAGACTTTGATGATACGATGGTGGCGGAAACGCTAGACTTGGCGGCACGGGGAGCTCGTGCAATGTTTCGCAAAGGAGCGGCGTTGCTGTTGACGACATTTTCTGATGTCTTGGATGCACGGACAGTGCCGGATTTTGCACTTGCTACTGAAGCGGATCGGGAACGTGTAGGTCCGGAGACTTTGGTGTGCTTCATGGGAATGTCAGTGTCCATGTGAGGATCCTGAAGAAAAGAGGTAGTCCAGTCAGATCAAGCAGAAAGGGATGCGTAGTTTGTACTCACCTTGACACCACTGTTGCTGATGTTGCCCAAAGCCGGTCGCTTCGCTCCAGCCTTTACGACTGGCTGTTCCTTGACATTGGTGATCTGGTTGGCCCTCCTTTGGCCCAGCACACCTGACGCTGCGAGGTTGGTGTTGGAAATTTTTGGCTTGAGATCTTTTGCGCCGTGAACAGACGACTTTCCTGCTGTCACGCCCTCAATCGATCCGTGTGATGTGATGGGAGGAGCGTTCTCGTCATTCTTCACTCGACTCGACATCCGAGTTCGAATCCCCGCGGAAGGCTGTAGCGAAGAAGTGAAGAAAGGTAGAATGTCAATCAACACGCGTTCAAACAAGCGCAGAGATGATGTCACGCGCCAAAGGAAGGTGCGTTGACGACAGGTTGATAATGAGAACAGAACTCACTCTGACGGCCATTTTGAGGATAGATGTTGTTGTTGATGGGTGGTGGTGAAGGTGAAATGCAAAGTTGGGTATATCAAAGAAACGGGCAAAGAATCCGAGTTGATGGACGGATTCGACGCGGGATAAGAATTATAGAAAAATCGTTATAAAGCCAAGTTGAAAATGGCGGTGGCAAGTGAAAGTGAATAGCTGATGCTTGTCGTCTGACTTTGCTGGATGCTACAAGACGTAAAAGACAGACGAGCCGAAGACTGGGGGCGATGACGGGAAAAGGAATAAAAGAAAGACAAAAAGGTGGGTTTCAAAATCCAGCAACGGTCTGAACAGGTCGGATGTCGAGACCGCTATATTGCTGTAAACTGATCAAGGCGAACTTGAAGCCAGCTTGCTATGCTGTAGCAGGTTGGCGGGGTTGGGCGATTGGGCAATCTTGATCAACGTCGTGGGCGTGTCGACGTCGAAGACGGGGTGCGAGAGATTGACCGAGGTGAGGGCGAGGGGAACAAGCGAGGTACAAGGAGGTCAGAATGAGACAAGGACAGTGACTCCTCTCTGCTCTTCTTGACACGTCGGTTGATGGTGGTATACGAAGAGAAGAGACGAGGTTTTGTAGTTGTGGATGAGGAGGAGGATGCAACGAGCAGTTGAGCCAGTTGCGCTACTCCTGGCTGTGGGACCGCGCGCTTGGGTTTGTTTGGATCGGATACAAAACTTGAACTTCTACTTGTTGATAAACAGAGTTTGAGCTGCCGAAGCGGACGTGAAGAGTTTGCTTGCCGGACGGTGCAGTTTAATGCTACTGTATATCTCTTGTACACGGAAACTTGTGGCTTATAGCTTGGAGGTCGTGACAAAAAGGCAATTCACCTAAGAGTAATCTTGACGATGCCTCGGAGCCATCGCTTGGTGCCCTTTGAGTCTCATGTGATTTTACTGACACCATTATTTAACGATTCAACATACGAACAGCTGCAACCTTCCAGTGGCAGACAGCAGGAGCAATTCCAAGAAGGCAATGAGGACAACGACACAACCCTGTATGATTATATTTTATGCTGCAGTCGGCATAAACTATTTTGTTACAGTAAAAATGCTGAGCAGGCCAAAGCAACCGTACAACAGTCCAACGGGATACGCGACCAAGAGCTTCTGATGATCCATCCTAAGCACAGCAACAAAGATTGAGGACGCCGAGTACGTGCACCATAAAATCGAAAGGATGGACAGAACGTAGCCTATCGGATGGCTGAACAAAATGGCACAAAGGCAAACTTAGCAAATCTCAATCGCGAGGTAACCCTGACGCGGACCTACTCGATTCCTACACCCATACCAACCCCACCAAGAGCGACCATTGGGAGTAGACAGTATCCTAAAACACTGGCTGTGCGGTACGCGTCGATCCCAGTTTCTGACATGACATTCAGCAATAGATAAATCGCTGTCGTTCCGAGAGCTGCGACGCCGTAGATGTACGAGAACTGCGGTTTTCCCGACTGGAATTGACAAGGTGACCGCGTCGTCAGTGCTGTCACGGTCTGAAGCGGGTGATGCAAACTCACGAATAAAAGTACCAGAGCGAAAGCAAAGCAGAAGACAAGTGGTCCGGCAAGATCTGCATCGTCCATGATGTGCTCGTCCACTCTTCTCAGCGGATTAAGAACAGTGAGGGATTTCGCGAGAATATGCGATGGGTTGACGCCGATTTCTGCAAGACGCGAGAAGCGAGAAATTAGCATTGCTATGAGTGAAGCGCAACTCAAGGCATGAAATATATACTTACCCTCCATCAATCCGGCCTCCCCTTCAAACCCTCCCGTACCAAATGCCTCCCACCACTTTCCTTCCGACAAGGTCATCCTCGACTGCATATTCATATTCCCTGAAGCGGCGCCTGATCCATACGCACCTCCGGCAGATCCCATGCTTCCTGAAGCATCGTATGCCGAGTATCCTGGGCCAGAGGCTGGCTGACCGCCGAAGAATTGAAGCGGTTGCGAGGCCGCATTGGGGCCTGCGGCATACGGCGGCTGGTTGTTGTTGAAGGAGGCCATGGTTTGATGCTTGTGAGGTGGTAGACGAATTGCGAGGGACTGGAAGAGGATGAAGAGCAGTCCGCATAGAAGGTAGACTGCACAAGCTGATGACGACTGACAGGAAGACAGGAAGTGATCGACATTGACCGTATTTGGGCGCACCTCCGAGTTCACGCGTTTTAATCGCGTCGCTTCGACTTTGAACTTCTTCCTGCTTCACATTAGAGGGATTTATACTGCAGCTCCTGACTATCAGCACCTTACCGCGAGAAGACCCGAACTATTCGACAGATCACCGCTGCCAATTGGTACCTCAACTTGGGTACCAAACCTCTCTCGCTCGAAGAATTTTGACATCTGCAGACACGATGACAGGAATGGCGGACTCTGCAACACAGGCTGGGTGAGTTGCACGCATCTTGCTGTATGTACTATACTAAGGACTGACGTATATCTTCCCTTTAGACTTGAGATGCAAAGCTTGGAGCCGGAGCAGCCGAAAAAGGAGATGACGGAGCAGGAACTCCGGGGCATCAAGAAGCAGCTGCGTTCGATGCAAAGGAAGGCCGAGGGTAGGTTTCCTATATGGCGGTCCTATCAGCTGGTGTTGATTCCCACTCCTCGACCATGTTAGACGATAACACGGACCCGACTCGAATGAGACCACAGGATCTTATAACGAATCTTGCCGCAACAGACAAGCTTTTCTCCAAGTGTAAGCAGTCCCTCTGGTCCAAAACTTTTCAGCCTGTATGCAATGTCGCCTGATCATCGCATCGCTTCGTCTGCAAACAGTGAAATTCGCTGGTAAAAACAAGAACTCTAGTCTGGCCGTGATCGACTCGAAAATCATGGCGATGCATAGTGACACCGCGATGAAGCTCGGGAAACAAGCTCGAGCAGCGGCAAACGCTTTTGAGCCGGGGGATTTCTTTGATCCGTACGTGTGTGATGATTGTGTCGAGATCCGTGGTCTGAGTCGTTTGTACTTGATAGGTTGCGAGAGATGCTAGGATTGGATGCTCGAATGCTGGAAGATGTGGATATGGACGACGAGGAGCGACCAAGTGTGAGAAAAGGGGGAAAGCTCGGTAATTGGGCCAAGATCGGCTGGCTGGCTGTCGGACGCAGTCATCGAGCGCCAGGAGTAGAGTTCATGTAAGCTCCCGCAAATCTGTTACCCGTTGTCGCGACTCATAGCCACTTTACAGGAACGGCATGATGGCAGTCGAACACAAGAAACGAGTCATCAACCGTAAAGCGAAACAAAAGGAGCAATTGCAACCTGAAGTTTGTCCCCAAGAGATCCGTCAAGAGGACATGACCAAGGCTGCGAATCCGACAATCACAAACACGAAAGCATTGGCGACACTGCTCGAGTCGCAAGGGGAAGTCAACCTTTTTGCTTGGCTCATACATCCTTCGAATTACGGCCAAACGATAGAGAATTGTTTCTACACGAGTTTCCTGGTGCGAGAGGGCTTTGCTGCCATTCAAGAGAGTGAAGATGGAGGCGGAATTCCGATCATCTGTGCGTCGCGCGTTCTGAGATACAAATCTCAGTCTCTAACCCTTGTTCAACTTGCTAGTCTCTTGCGAGCCACCGTCCGAGGAAGATAGACGAGCGCAATACGATGAGGAGGGCAACGAGACGAGGGAAGCACTTTCGAAACGACAGGTTATATTGGAGATGACGATGGACGTGTGGAAGGTAAGCTGCGCTTTCTCCGAGTCTTCCAACGCGTTTGCTGACGTGCGCATTGTCGCTGATGTACGCAGGAGGCGATTGAGCTCTTTGACATCAAAGAGGGAATCATTCCGCATCGAGAAGAAGCGTTGGACCAGAAACCCACAGCGTCGGGCTGGTATGCGTAAACGCCGCCGCGGTCTAGGTCGAGGTTCTTTGGGATTGCGTTACTGTATAAAGGGTTTGGGTATGCTCTTTTCGCCATAGTTGTATCTAGCAGAGTTCAAGCGCGTTGTATGTTCGATGTCATGACGTTTCAGAAGCTGTTTCAGGGTATGGGTGTGACACGAGGTGCGACGATCGAAATCCCGAGCGAGCGGATGAGGTGTACAAAATGAAGTCGCCGTCGCGGCCTCCACGCGGAACCAAAACAAGGAACAGCGGCCCTTGGTTCCAGAATCGTCCACTCAGCACCCAACGCTCAGCCCGAGTGATTGACACAACAAATAGTGACTGCCCTGGATCTTGCCCTTCCCCTTCCCGTCTCCCTGCTCTACATCTCGTCCAAAATATCCCGTCGGTCTATTCCCCCTCATTCCGCCTCGGATTCCCGGTAACTGTGTTCCCTATCGATCGACTATGGCTGCCCTCTCTGCTGCTGAGCTCCAAAAGGTAGGTGAACCCGATACGTATCTTCCCTCCGATGCTCACGAGTACCCCCTTGCATTAGCGTCACGGCTTGGAAGGAGCTCCCGACCCGTTCCCTTCTTTGGGCAACAATACTCCCTCGTCGTCCTCGTCTGCCCCTGCCAAACCTCGTCAACCTGCTACCGAATCCGTCGACACAGCGAGCCAAGATGCATTCCCTGCTCTTGGAAACAGTTCTGGTCCCGCCGCAACTTCGAACGCTCCAGCTTCTAGCAAGTGGAGTGCCGCTTCCGCTTCAAAGGTAAAGGCCAGGGCTCCCGTTTCGTCCGCTCCTGGTGGTCTCGGTCGATCCGGTGCACCTCTTGCTTCGTCCCTTCCTTCCAGCATCTCGTTCTCTGTCCCGTCGGCCAGCATCACCGTTGCGCCCAAGGTCCTTGCCGAGTTGACCAAGAAAGTCAAAGATCAATACGGCTGTAGCGTCGAAGCCTCTACCCAAATGCGAACTGGTTTGCGAACTTTCTTCATTCGAGGTCCGGACGACAAGCGGGTCGCCATGGCCAAGAAGACCATTGAACGAGGTATCAGCAAAGTCGAAACTCAATCTATGGATGTGCCCCTCAGCACTTTGGGTACGATCATCGGACCCAAGGGCGCAAACTTGAAGGTTATCACCGATGCCACCGGATGCCGAATTGATATCCCTCGACGGGACCAATTGCCCTCGGCTCCCTCTAACGGTAACAAGGAGATTGACGAGGATGCCAGTGACTCTGATGAAGAGGAAATCGAGGATCCCGCCGTTCCGATTTCGTTGACCGGTCCTACGCCCGCCATTGTTGACGCCAAGAACCGAATCAACGCTCTCATCAAGGACAAGGTCTCCTTTACTTCTGTCAAGATCAAGGATATCCCTTCGGAATACTACTTGTTCATCGCTGGCCCCAAGGGCAAAAAGGCCAAGGAGGTTCTCGAGCAAGGAGTCGGTCAAGATCAGGTCCAGGTTCACATTCCGCCTCCCGGTGTCTGGAAGGCTTTGGCTTCCCGGGCCGACGCTGCCGCCCAGGAGGAAAACGGCGACGCTGCCATTTCAGCACAGCCGGAAAGGAAGCGTGACTTTGCGATCCGAATCAAGGGAGACAAGGACAAGGTCGCTGCCGTTGTGGCCGAAATCCGAAGGCAATACGAAGACTACCGATCCAACAGTACCAAGATGGTCATCTCGATTCCCAAGAGGCAACATCGATTCTTGGTCGGATCTGCGGCTGATGAGATTCTCGAACAACACAACTGCATTGTCGAACTGCCGTCCGTCGAGTCTCACTCGGAGGAATGTGTCATCCGAGGTCCCAAGGCAAACTTGATTGCCGCCCTGACTACCGTGATGGAAAAGGCAAACGCGATCGGTATCGAGACCGTCGACTTGACCGGAGCCCACAAGAGCTCTGACGCTGTTCAACACGCCAAGAACGTCTTGCGATACCTCATCCGGACATCCAAGCTCCGACAAATCGCAGATGCCCATTCCGGAGTCAAGGTCTACCCTCCCTTCCAAGCCGTTGTCGAGTCTATCGGCAGCGTCGTAATCGAGATCGTCGGCGAAAACGAATCTGAAGTCTCGAAAGCAAAGGAAGAACTGGTCGCCATCGTCAAGGGATTGACTCCCGCCCACATCGCCTCGGTCGATATCGATTTCGCGCTTCATAAATTCTTGATTGGCAAAAAGGGTGCAAAGATCAATCAATTCGAGTCTGCGCACTCGGTCACTGTCGTCTTCCCGCCCACCACTGACGAATCTTCGACCGTCTTGCTGGTTTACACCGGAAACGACTTGCCGACTGACAAGAAGCAACGGGAGGCCAAGCTCAAGGAAGCTCTTGCGTCCGCTATCAAGGGCATCGAGAGTCTCGCCAAGGAGGCCGCTGATATCAAGACGGAGACGTTGGATGTGGAACAAGTGAGTTTCTAGATGCTTGATAAAACCCAGGTCTTGATTTCTGAACGTTGATTTTTGACAGAAATGGCACAAGCACATCATCGGTCCTGGTGGCAGCGTTTTGCGATCCATCTTGGGCGAGGATCCCATGGTTACTGTCAGCATCGGCAAAAAGGATGGCAAGGCTGAACAAGACGTTGTCGTCGTCCGAGGTCCCAGTACCGAGGTGGACCGAATCGTTCCTGCCATCTTGCAAGTCGTCGAAGACGCCAAGAACGACGACATTGTCAACGGACACACTGTCGAATTCTCGGTTGAGAAGCGACATGTACCTCATCTCGTGGGACAAGCAGGTGCCACGATCAACAAATTGAGGGAATCTCTGGGTGTTCGAGTCAACTTTGACGATGCAGAAGAATCTGGCGTCAAGCAGGCTAGCAAGAAGCCCATGGTCATCTGTAAAATCGTCGGCCGAAAGGAAGCGGTCGAGGAGGCCAAGCAGAGGTTGCAGGCCCAAATCGAACGACTGGCCGACGAGATGACTGAAGTCATCACAATCAAGCGTGCTTTGCACCCTGCTCTAATCGGATCAAGCGGTAAATACGCCATCCGTTTGGAGGAAAAGTACGGGGTCAAGATTACCTTCCCCCGGGACGCCAAGGACGGCGTCGAACAAAAATCATCGCAAAAGTCCGATGAAGTCGTCATTCGTGGTGGCAAAAAGGGTGTGGCCGGTGCCAAGTCAGAGTTGTTGGAGGCTGCCGAATTTGAAAAGGAAAACAACCAAACTATAACATTCACGGTGCCTACCACTTCCGTGGCTCGAATCCTCGGCAAAGCCGGTGCCAGCATCAATGCCATCAAGGACGACACTGGTGCTCAAATCGATGTCGACAAGACCAGTGACAAGGAGACTTCTATCACGTTGAAGGGTGATAAGCAGGCGATTGCCGCTGCTAAAGCCAGTATCCAGAGTGTTGTTGCTGAAGTTGGCGACCGAAAGGAGGAAACCATTTCCATTCCCAACAAATTCGTAAGTGCTTGGTTCGCCGTACATGCACGAACGCTGACGACATCATGACGGCCTCTCCAGCATGGTCAACTTATTGGCCCCGGAGGTCAACGACTGCGGGACTTGGTCGTCCGAATCGGTGGTCCTGAAGACCGAAACCAGCAAGCTGGTCTTATCAACTTGTAAGCTGCCCGGCCAGTAGCTGCTGTATCTATTCGCTCACACCTGCCCCCCAGCCCCCGAGCAGGAGATGCTTCACCCGACACTGTCAAGCTTCGAGGAGATAAGACTTTGGTCAACAAGATCAAGGCTGAACTCGAAAGAATCGTGGCCGATCTCGGTGATCAGGTCGTCTTGGGTGTACGTGTTCCTGCGCAGGACCATGCTGTCCGAATCGGTCGAGGCGGTGCTGCTTTGCAAGATCTTCAACGGAAGTCGGGAGCCACGTAAGTCGTCTAAATCACGGAAACAAAGTAATGGAGTCTGAACCATCTTTGCATAGAATCCAATTCCCGGGATCTCGACAATACAACTCTACCCCTGCCATTGAGAATGCTGACGAGTTGGTCGATGTTCCTGCAAACGAGTTGATCAAGGTCGCAGGTACCAAAGAGCAATGCCAACGAGCGATCGAGGTTCTTTCCCAGACGCTTTCCACCCCGCCATCCCGGTCGCAGACACCGAATGGCCGAGGTAGCGGGAACCTGCCCACGCGGTCAGTCGCTGTGCCTGCAAAATACTTCCACTCTCTGGTCGATGGACAGATTCAGCGGCAATTGCGACAGAGCGGGATTTACGTCGACTTCCCTGCCGCGCCGGCAAAGCCTGAAATCAAGCGACCTGAAGCACCCGCTAGCCAACCTGGAGCTCAGTCCGCCAGAATCGACGTTGATGAGGAAGATGGCAACGCGGATGAAATCAACTATTCGTTCGAGGTGTACGACAAGTACGAAGGCCTTGGCGAAGAGGGAGATTCTCCCTTGGACTTTGTGATCAGGGGTAAAGAAGAGGTTCTCGAAAAGGGTGAACAAAGTGAGTGGTATCCGAATAAGCGCTCCATATATTGTGTCTAATACCGATAACAATCGCAGTCATTCAAGAGGCCGTCGAAAAGGCTAAAGCAGCCAGTCAGAGTAAGCTCATGGTTGATGTATTCTAGGTGGTCAACCCGACTGACTCGGTTGCGTTCTCACTAGTTGGTGCCCTTGTGGGCATCCCTCGTTCCGCCTTCCCTCGAATCATCGGTTCAAAGTAAGTCACGGCGGTCAGCGGGAATGACAAGTGCTGATCTCTTTGGTGCAGGGGAGCGACTATTTCGCGTTTGCGATCCGAAACCGGTGCGGACATTACCGTTGGCAAGGATGACGACTTGATTACCCTGGTCGGAGGTAAGTTGGTACCCTTGTTTAATTGGCGGTTCAAGACTGACATGCCATGTGATCGATAGATGCGCAATCGGTCGAATATGCCAAGGACGCCATCGTCAGCATCGCTTCGAGGCGGGGCGCGAGGTTTTAAAGGTGTTTCACAAAGTTGTACACATACCAAACATAATCTGTGCGCATATAGGCGTTTGATGCATAGATATTCTTGATATCCACGCAAGTTGCCTTGCAGACGAGCATCTTCGGACTCCTTGGCCGCTTCGTGTCTACCCTCGGGGAAGAAGCGGTCAGCCGTGTCCTATCTACAACAGTGTCCTCGGCGATCCCCAAGCCGTTCCATACGATATCCAAATGCTAGCAAAACGTCAAATATCAAGCCAAGGCGATCCAACCGGCCGATTGACTATGATACCCCATCCTGACCAGACCGGCCTTTTCCGCCAGCGCAGTGTACTCCCGAAAGCCGGGAAGATTGAGTCGGCGATAGATGTCGTGTCCATACGATCTCTTGAATTCCGTCCCGATCAGGCCTCGTTCGTGCTTGTGTTCGTGCTTTTCCCGGTCGAATTGTCGGATGGTGGTCAACAGAGGGTGGAAGTCGTTGCGGACTAGCTTGCCTGTGGAGATGGAGCTGTGCGGATAAAACTGGCCGTTAGCAGCGCCTCGGCATACCTTGGCTTCTGTCGCTCACCTCGCACTAGGTTGCCAAGCTCGAGGAACTTGCATATTCTCTAAACGCGCCGTAAAACGTTCAGCCTCGACACAACGCATTCAAAGCACCCCCAACTCACTCGTCAAGATCGGCTTTCCCTTTTTATCAACCGAAATCCACTCGTCGGGATCCTCCTTGACAGCGACAACACCCGCAGAACCGCTCGAACCCGCGACCGGCTCGTGGAACCAGAAACAACATTTCCGGGCCTTGGCATCCGGACAGGCCGGGCCCTCTGGACACGCTCTATCCGAGGCCCAGACGGCAAGTTGTTTGCTCGCTCCCCGTTCGAGAACGACTTGGTCGTGTAGGCTTTGAGAGGAGGGGTGAGCGCAGTGGCAGAGACCGTGGTTGAGGTGGTATTTCGTGCATAGCGGTTTTCCGAAAGTGGTGAGGATTGCTTCGGGGTCGAATGCTATTATGACTGTGGGGAGGTGTTGGTTACGGGTCAGGTGGGATAGGTGAGGGCGTGCGTGCGTACCTTGCGGTGATCGCGTTTCAACCCTCGAAATCGGCGCCGTCTGTCCTTGCTGCAACTCCGCGATAGACGCACCTCTCTCCGCTCCCTCCGCACCATCTTCAGCCAAACAAGTACTCGACAACGACATCCCCACAAGCGGCGACACACCCCCTTTGCCTTGATCATCCACCACCAAAACACGCCTACTCCCACCAGCAGGGGAAGGCGCAAACGACCTCTGATCCCGCCGGTCATACCCCGCCGCACCAATCCCCTGCCCCTGCCCCGGAACCTGAACCTGCACAGAAAGGTACCTATCAATCGGAACGCACCCAATTCCCAAACCGCGATCAAACGGCCCCCCGCTACGCATCACTGTGAGTTTCCGGACGGACGGGTGGCGAGCGAGCGCGTGGAGGGTCGGACGGGAGAGGTTGATTACGAGGTGGTGGTTGTTGGAGGTTATTCCTACTGCTAGGAATACGTGGGAGCATTGCGAGATGTCGAGGTGGTGTCGTGTTGTTTCTACACAGCCAGCGGCCGATGAGCGAACGAACACGTTGAGTGGGGGGGAAAGACGAACCTTGCAGCCGCTGCTCGACGGTCTTACTTCCGATTCCAACATACACCAACTCACTACCCTCTGCATCATCCAACCCAGCGATAAACGTCCGCGCCTTTTCCTTTCGGGTCGCGTAGTTCTTGTCTACCATCTTGACCGGGTCGATGAGGAATGTGAATCGTTTCCTCGGTCGCGCTGGATGGGGTTCCGGAGGCGTGGTTGAGGTGGTTGAGGTGGTGGTGGTGGTGATTGGTAGAGTGTCTACGTGGACGCACTGCTCAAACGACGCTCCAGGTCTCGGAGTCAACATCCCCGTACTCCCTTCCTCGTCTCCCTTTGGATCACGAAACAAAACCCCATCAACCAATTCACACAAATCAGCAATCAATTGTCCGCCAGATTGATACCCCCGTTTATTTGAATCAAGGATGAACTGTCCGAGAGGGGTTAGTGCGCGTGTGATGAGGGATGGGATGGGGAGACGGGGACTTACTTTTAGACTGGTGCAATCTACTATGATCTGGATGTACCCGCACGGTTGACTCCCAGAATCTCGAGGTACCTGCTCTCGAAGCGGATCAACCGTCGGAGAACGATCCACTTCCACAACCGGAGAAGGAGACCAAGACTCGGACGAATCCTCTGCGTTGTCGTTCTCGATAGTCAGATACTCCTTTTCCACGCGCGCAGGCGGCGCGCGATACCTGTCGAGGATGGCAGCATACAGACGCTCGACCGCTTTGAACTCTTCTTGGACTGCTTGGGTCGTCTAGAGGACGGGACGAAGGTGAGTGACGTCCCGCGTAGTGGAGGAGGATCAGTCGCTCACGTCTCGAGCTAGGTTGTTGAACGTCTCTACCTCTGAAGCGACGACGAGCAAGGGGTTGGGGTTCATGGGTGGGTGGGTCATGGTCTGCTGTCGGGTGCACGGGTCGAGGTACACCGTGGACGCAAAAGGACAAGTCATGGAACAATACAATCATGTCTTGATGGGACACTGCCGCCTCCTTTGGTCCCGGGGGAAGCGAAGCGGGTGGAAGATCGCTCAACATGTTTCACTGGCGTTTCATCTCGCGCTTCCATCCACCGCGTCGGCGGCCGTGTGCTGGCGTGATTAGGATCCGCGGCATTCGTCATCGCGGTCCGGGGATGGGGAACCGAAGCCAAGGGAATGCGAAGGATATCGGTTTGATGTGGTGCAGTCACACGACCACCAGATCACACGACCACAGCATGTCAGGTGAGTGCCGGACTCGGTTCAAGCAACATCGCTCATCCCGCCGCAGAGGTAGACATTGATTATATCCTACACAAGGATGCCGTCGCAGTCATCGCAAGTCTGTCCACCGCACCGTATCTCCTCCACGTCTGACGTCCCCCCTCCCTCCCACAGACCGGCGCAGCGCAAGTCATCCCTCGCTCACACGCCGCAGGTACTAACCCTTCATCGTAGGAGCGGAATCGGTCTCGCAGCCGCAAAGACATTCGCAGCAAAGGGCATGAAAGTCTTCCTCGCCGACGTCAACGCGGAGAACCTGCGCACGGCCGAGGAGTTGGTGAACGCTGTTCCTGGAGCGGGGGAAGTGGCGTCGATGGTCGTGGATGTTAGTGTGCTGGAGAGTGTGGTGGAGTTGAAAGACAAGGTGATGGATATGTGGGGTGAAGTGAGTCGCCTACCGGCCCAGCCCGACGACGGCAGCCAACGACGGGAACGGATATCTGACGGCGTCTCTCCAGGTTGCGATCCTAATGAACAATGCAAGTCCCCCATCCGGTCCCCGTACCGCGCTAACCCGTCGCACAGGCCGCGAGATTCGAATCATCCCCCACGTTCTCACTTACTAAATCACCCCAAGAGCTCGTCAAAGACTGGCACAACGTAATGGACGTAAACTACCTCGGCGTCCTCCACGGAACAGCAGTCTTTGCACCGATCATGTACGTTCCCCCCTTCCGTTCTGGAAAGCGGCGGCTGACGCCTTGTGCGGTGTAGGGCCAATCAGGAGAATTCTAGCTGTATTATTAATACGGGGAGTAAACAGGGGATCACGACTCCGCCCGGGAATGCAGTGTACAATGTCTCCAAATCAGCCGTCAAGACCCTTACTGAACAACGTAAGTCCCTGCTGCTCTCTGTCCGCGTACCACCAAACGCTGACGGATCCCCCAGTGGCACACGAACTACGAAACACCCCCGGCTCACGATGTACCGCACATCTATTCATGTACGCCCCCTCCACCCCCCGCCCTGCTTCCCAACGGCAGCTGAC
>JANGFJ010000207.1:0-28118 GCA_025758675.1 Naganishia antarctica | reverse complement strand
CCCCCCCCCCCCCCCCACCCTTCCAATGCAGCTGTACACGAGATGAGGTGCTGACAGGCTGCGAGCTGGCTGACGGATGATTTGGTCATCCCAGTTGATTTCGTCGAGGCGGATTGGATAATTCCATTGTCGCTCCATGTGAGATGTCAGTCAGTCTGCAGATAAGCAGTATTCTGTGCGATATTTTTTGGTGCTCCATGCCCCACCAGAAGGTTGAATCATCAGACAAAACACACGGACCTGCCTGAGATAGCTACCTAGAAAGATGAGCCTCAGCCAGCTCCTCAGCCTATCGACCACTCTTGAAGAAAGGTTAATAATGGCGAAGTCCGTCCGGCTGCAACGTCGTTTCCGCGACATCGGTTGGCCATCCGGATATCCTTGATTGGCAAACGTTCTATTAGATCTCAAGCCTTACTTGGACCATGGCAATCTTGGACTCCCCCTGTGCTTCATGTTTCATGCAACCGAAAATACAATGCTACCACTTTCGTACTAATTGCTATATGGTTACGTTGACTGTTCAAGTATGTCGTCTCGGGCGGGCTCTGAGCCTGCTGCCTTGCTTATGCCATGCTCAACCCACCACCAGCTTACCCACCACATACGAATACAATATTGATGCACGTTCTACTTTACTTGGCATAATCCACAGGCGTTAGAATTATTGTCAGTCGCAAGCGGAGAGAGAGCAGGACGACGGCTGACCTCCATGAACCGAAAAGCAGAAAAGCGGAGGAATGGAGACTGAGATCTTCAAGTCAAGACACAGTTGGAGTCCTGCTCTGTCTTATTTCTCATCATCCAAAGTTGAAGGAGTCCTGAGGGATCGAGAGCTCGCAAAATGCTATCAATCAATCACATGAGTCCGGAAGAGCGAGTCCAGACGAGCTATGAAAGCTGTAAAGGGCATGGCAGCGGAAAAACGTCGATAGCTGTGGTGCCGGATGCCGGATGAGTGACTAATCTTCTTGCCCTTGGCAACAGTTTTCGACGTTCTATTCTATCCTGTTTCCATTTGCTTAAAAGTTATTAAAAGCGGGAAGCTGATGACCGGGGTAATCTAGGGTAAGTAGGGTAATCTAAGATTATTTATCGCGCCGTATCACGTGACCGGATCGGCGAAACGCGAGAGCAAGAGCGAGGTGAACACGACGGGATGGGTATTAGATACATGAAGTGAAATCTTGGCAAGTCGGATCTCTTTGCACACTCTTTGTCTTGGCAAGTCGGATCTCTTTGCATTCTTTGCACAGATTTCTCAGATTTCAGGTCTTGTTCCAGTGTTCCAGCAGCTGCAGCAGCTGTCAAAGCTCGACGAGGCTCTCAAGCGTATGTAAGATTTCTGCATCCTTGACGCCTTGATGAGCTATCTTGAACGAACGTGCTCGTTGCTGAGTTATAGTCTCTCCCTTGAGGCCAGTACACGAGAATGAAATAAAATTTGGACATGGTGTGCTCGTCTGTTGAAGTATAAGTAATATGGGATTCCAAGTACTTTGCACGCCAATAAGGCAAGCAAGATCAGCTGCAAGACTAGAAAGGACTTGACCTTCGACCTCTACGAACTCTATCCCCCCAAGCAAGCTTAGTTAGCGGAGAATCCACCATGCCGACTCTCCATCAGTATGACTACTTGTTCGCCTTTGGTGTCATTTTCTGCACCCTGGATGCCTACCAGATCGGTGAGTCTTGACCCACATGTCGGTATTCCTTTGATGATCGACTGAAAACTCCTCCGGTCTATACAGGTGCCAATGATGTCGCGAACTCGTGGGCAACCAGCGTCTCCAGCAAGAGTGTGACGATGAAACAGGCTATTCTAGGGGCTGCGATATTCGAGTTCTTGGTGAGTATACGCACACACCGATTGTGCGCACCTTTTCTTACCGCTTGCTTTGCTCAGGGTGCTGTGTTGGTAGGCGGGCGAGTCTCCTCTACCATCAAGAACGGTATCGTGCCGGTCAACATCTTCCAAAACGATGCGGGTCTGCAGCTGCTAGGATTCGTGAACGCCATCTTCATCTCTTCTCGTATGTTCCCGCAGTGGCCAGATCGCATGGAGATACTGAACGCTGTTCGAGCTTTGTAACATAGTTTGGCTTTCGATCGCCACCTATATGTCTTGGCCCGTATCCACCACTTATTCCATCGTTTCTGCTGTCTTGGGCGTTGGCAGTCAGTATACCATTCAAGATATTCCGTTAATATTGTCTGTTAACTCCCTTCTTCTCATCAGTCGCCGTGGGCGGATTCGATGCGCCAACTTGGGGCTGGAACGACGGAAAGGGTAAGCACCACGCTGCTGCTCCAGGTATACACTCATTGTCAGAGATTTAACAACGACGCTGTATTTGAACAGGTATGGCGGCCATCTGGGGAGGCCTCGTTATTGCTCCAGCGATGGCTGGCGGCTTTGGTGCCGCGATCTACTTGCTGGTTAAGTATATCGTCCTCAAGCGCAAAAACCCAACCCGCTGGGGCCTTATCACCGGTCCCATATGGTTCTTCCTCGTGGCCTGTGTACTCACCATGTCCATCAGTGAGTTTTCAAGGCATAAACGATTAGAAGCTGTATCTTATGTCGCCCCGCTTCCAGTTTACAAGGGATCTCCGCAATTGAATCTGGACAAGATGTCTCCTGGAAAAACCGCCGCGGCCATCCTCCTTACTGGTACCGTGGTCAGCATTCTTTCCATCATCTTTTGGGTTCCCTACGTCCGCGCCAAGGTCATCAAGAAGGATTACAGTGAGTCCGCAGGTGCTCGCGGATGATGGATAGATCGTTACTGACACGCACGACTGCGCAGCCATTCGATTCTACCATTTCTTCTACGGCCCATTCCTCTGGAACAGGCCGGCCCCCGAAGACGCCGGACAAATTGGCAAGGACGCTGTGAAGGATTATCGAATTCGAGAATACCGGGAGGGCGACGTTGTTGAGGATTCTAACCACATCTGTAGTAAGTACCGTACAAACACTCGCGCATTTCCAGTTCCCTGAACAATCGCTTCTTGTGTCCCAGACGCTGAATCCACGGCCGAACAAGCCAATGTCGCCGATACTGTTGGCGAGTCGTCCAGCAGTCATGAAAAGAGCCCTCGCAAGACCGATTCTCTCGAGGTTTCCGACGGCGCGAACGCACCAGCGGTCGAAAGCAAACTCGAAAAAGAGGTCGAGGTACCGCAGCACCCAATCGAGGGCGCATGGATCCTGCCCAAGAACCTGTGGATAATTCTGAGATACCGGGCATACCCTTTCGTCTGGAAAGCTCTGACACACGGTTCCGGTGTCGACATCCACGCTCTTCAAGCTGGTCAAGCGGGTACCAAGGACGGGGAACGAATGCGAAAGATTTACGAACGCGCCAAGCAGTACCCGAACGAAACCGAACACCTTTACAGCTTCATGCAGGTTATGACTGCGTGCACTGCCTCCTTCGCTCATGGGTACGTTACGCCATGCCTGTCCACAAGATGGCCTTTGTCGCTGACCGGTTTATTGCTATTCAGTGCCAACGATCTGAGTAACGCTATTGGCCCCTTTTCGGTCATTTACTACACATGGAAGAATGGCATCCCCGCTGGCAAAAACAGCCAAGTCGAAATTTGGATGCTCGTCCAGGGCGCCCTCGTGCTCTGCATCGGACTCGCGACCTACGGCTACAACATCATGGCGGTCCTGGGGAACCGAATCACTCTCCACAGTCCTTCTCGAGGGTTTTGTATGGAGTTGGGCGCCGCCATTACCGTAATTCTGGTAAGTTTGTCGTGATCGAGATGTTCTTGCATCCGAAGCTAACGCTGCTTCCATCCAGGCCTCTCAATACGGTATTCCCGTCAGTACTACGATGTGCATTACAGGAGGTTGGTGGATTTGCCCCTGTTACCCTATATCACCCTAACTGACCTTGTTATTATCGCTCCCAATCTCACAGCAACGATCGGGTGAGCTGCTTGTCCCTGTTTGACCGCCGTGGACCGTTGGCTGACAACCCAATCCGATTGTAGTGTCTCCCTTTGCAACGGCGACCTGAAATCAACCAATTTTAAAGCGATCGGTTGGATTTATATGGGCTGGATTCTAACGATCATTATCGTGGCAATCGCCTCTGCATGTCTTATGGCGATCGTCATCAACGCTCCTCGACTGAACTAGGCGACGGATGGACCATACACGAAAAGCAAAAGCGCCCCGAAAGGTGCATAAACTATAGACGAAGGTGCGGATGGTCGCCGACTCCAAATTGTACTATCCCACAGAGATTAATCAATACCAGTAATGTACGGATCCGTTGTTCGTGGATGTCGGGTGAAATTCGACATCGTTCTGCTCAGATCAGAGGGAGGAGACTACCGACATCGGATTCATCTAATGGTGAAGCTCGCAATACTGTTGACTGAATGCTTTGTTAGGTATGCGTGAACACTGTCTGCACTTAGCACTTCAGCACTTCAGCACTTCAGATGCACGACATCCTGTTCAGGTCACGTGATGCGATAGTGACAGCGGCCCGGACATGATGTCAAACATGCGCATTTGCCCTGTGGTGAAAGTTGAAACGCCAGACGAGAGCGGGAAAGAAGGCTGAACCTGGCTGAACACACTGATCGGCGCGCCGCAAACGCCCCCGCGTTTTCGCGTTTTTAAGGTTAGCTTTGACGCGTCCATCGCGCACATTGGGATGAGGGGAAAATTGATAAGCGCGTTTCTTACGTCGGCACTGAGCCCCAAAGGAAGGCTTGAGCGAATCGTCGCATCTTGGTATCCTCTACTCGGCGGACGTTCACTTGTGACAATCTGGTCCTGCATACTCTCACCCTCACTTACCGATCGACCTTGGGACTTGAGACGCAGGCAAGGAGCAGTAGCAGTCCGAACATCGACGCGGATCAGACGACATCACGGCATTGCGCACCACATACGACATTCGCTTTCAGTCTTTGCCTCGCGAGTCCCGTTGATCGGCGACTGGAAGGGGAGAAAGTTTGGAAGATAATACTGGGATAGATCTATGTGCTTTCAGTGAGGTGAGTCCGGGGAAAGAGGAACCTTGCTACCAGATCCGGGGGGCTAACGCGCATCATGGCGAGTTCAGGCAGTTTATCATAGGCTCGCTTCCTCGGGCATTGGCGAACGGTAGAAACCGTCGAAGGGATATCTTATTAGACCACTGGCATGTCATTCACCTCGAACTCTGGCAAGGACGAGGATATGGTGATGGACACTCAGTACGCACAACGTTTCGCCTCGATTCGGGATCCCTTTACTGATCCCAGTGCATCTTCTTTCACTCTTTAGGGCGTTCGTAGCACATGGCGTGGAGCACGTCGTGACTGGCATCAGTCAGGGAGAGAGCAGCCGCCATGGTCATATGAGCGGACGATCAGACAGCACGGGGTTCGCATCACAGCCATCAAATTACCACAATCGCAAAGACCTTCGTATATACACGCACGATGTCGCCTCTCAAGCACAACCGGAACAGGTCATCTTCGCCCACGACTCGGGGATGCCAGTCTTCTCCTCTCAGCCCCGTGGGTATGATCTCCCCGTGGCTTCGCCATCAATGAATACTTCGACTCTGCCAAACAATTTGCTTCCTCCGCCTCCGCACAGCGCTCATTCCGTGATGACGGCTGGTCCTTATGGGGATCACGACTCGGTGTTCCATATCTCTGGCTCGCACGTTGCTCCTCCTTTGATGGCCAAATCATCAAAGATGCTTCGTCCGGGAATGAAACGTGCCGAATCCATGATGGAATCCAGGATGATGGGGAGCGGTGAACATAGTCCGCTGATGGGAAATACCGGTGTGCCGATCACGACCTCGAATAACATGCAACGTGGGATGACGATCATACGTCCGGAGTCGACGCCCGTCGGGCCGAGTCAGGGTTACCACACGGCGTACTTTATCCAACACCCGTCGTCTGGTCCCAATGGGCAATTCATGAGCTATCAGCTGGCTGATGGTCAACAGTTCTATATGGCTCAATCGCCATTCGTTCAAACAGGTGTTCAAGTCCGTTCACTCATGCCCGACAGCAATCTCCTCTACGCCAATCACAATGGGCATTCGCCAATGCTTCATTCTGCCATTCCAAATCAGCATATCGGACAACCTCAAGGCGGCTATATGATGAACCGCAGTTATTCCGACCCTTTCGCAGTGCACGGAATGGCTCCGGATACTGTCGCAATGGAGTCTATCGTTGGACAAAACGTCTTCTGTACGCCAATGAACAAGAACATGCATCCCAACGGGTTCGCTGGATCACCGCTGGATTCCATGGGTGATGGGGAGTCAACGGTCGCGTCAACCGCAAAGAAGCCTTGCTCACTCGGAATGTCGACGTCTCAGCCGCGTCGTTCCGTGCGAAGTTTGACGCCAATGAGTGCCTACTCGGCCACGGATTCGAGCTACCAGCCGTCGACATCTGGAAAATACCGTGCCACGTTTATGAGTGGAGAAGAAGGGCCGGAGGAGGATAATGACGACGACGAGGATGAGCGTGGACATATCGGCAGAGGATCATCGATCGCCCGATTAGCCCACAACCAAGGATCTCCCACCCGGCAATCGAAAGGAAGGCTGACTCGACCTGGTCAGCTCCGACGTGCAAACACGATGATGGAGCAGTCAACCGCAGGTGCGATCCCCTCTCGCAGAAAGGTCAAAGGCCAGGCATCGCTAGACGCCCTCGAAGAAATCAAAAGCAGGGATGCAGGAAGGAAGGCTCCCCACGGATTAGGGACAAAGTCTGCTGCTGCCGTAAAGAACAAGGAATATGTTCCCGAGAACATTCCGCACGGTCCCCGGTCAAGCGAGAAGCCACCTTGGTCCTACGCTGCGCTGATCGGTCAAGCTATTCTGGCGTCTACTCGAAAACGGCTGGCCTTGTCTCAAATCTACTCGTGGATATCAACCGCGTATCCGTATTTCAAGCCAGGCGATGCTGGTTGGATGAATTCCATCCGGCACAACCTGAGTTTGAACGACTGTTTTGTCAAGGGCGAACGAGGCGAGGAGGACGCCGGTGGCAAGGGCTCAGTCTGGATGATTGACCCTGTGGCCGAGTTTCAGTTTAAAGACGGCGGTTTCAAAAAGGCATCGAAAGCAAAAGCGGAAGCTGCAGCGGCGGCAGCGAATGGCGGAATCAGTGGCGAAGGCAAGAAAGCCGGGACGTCGTCTTCGAGTCGAAAACGAAAAGCGACAGAAATCGAGCCGTCGCTTGCGATTCATTCCGGTCAACCAATGCCATATCAACCTAATCTTCAACCTCTGATGTTACCTGTTCAGATCGATGTCTCTCATCACCCAATGTCTTTCACCGTCTATCCGCTACAAGTCTCCAACTCGCCTGCGCTACAGGCTTCGCCGATCCCAAACGAATTGGAGCTATCCAAACGCCCCAAGTTTGAAGACGCCGAAATTGGTTCTGGATTGGATTTACCCTCGCGACCTGTAACATCTCAAGGCTCACGTCAAGAGTCCTTATCCAGCGCCTCTTACGACTTGAGAAGCCTGCAGGACGAGACGTCGGAGAGCTCAGCTGGTCCGAGGACCCATGGAGCATCATCACCGCAACTGGCAGATGGCGACAACACGATCTGTATCCAGTCGCCGGAAACTCTGCAATCACAGCGAAAGCCGTCTGTGATACACCGCTCAGCCCTGGACAAGACGACTTCTCGATCGCAGTTACCGAGCAACATTGCAGATGACACTTTCAACACCCCAAATCGCCCATTGTCGGCAGAGATTCAATACAGCCACCCATCCTCTGGCATTTTCGGTATGCTGCCGCATCTCACGCCTTCCGCGTCATCTCCCATCTCGTCGTCGCCTGCTCCGTCTACCATTACAAGAGTTGGTCTTATGGATCGCCGCATGGCCCAATTGAGCGAGCTCCGTCGACCGGACACGGTTCGAATCCGGACGGTCAAAGACGAGTACAGCTCAGATTCTGGTCTGCTCGAAAGCACGAAACATTCGCCCTTTTCCACGGGTTTAGCACCGCCCGCGCAACTGGAACAGGATGTCAAGTTCGTTGCGCCTGCTTTGCCAAATAAAGTAAAGCGCCATCTTGATCTTCTGGATCTTGCAAAACAATCAGATCGGCCATCAATCACACTGTCACCCATGCATAAAGCGCACAGGCGCGTGAAGAGTGTCACTCTCCCCGGTCCATCCGAGCTTCTTTCGAATTCGCCGAAAGCAGCGGATCGCTCAGGCACAATCACCGATCCACTCAATCAGCTCGATCGTCTGCCCAAATCCCCTATCGGCCGCGCCCAGTCTCCCGCGGATAACTTCGCTACACCAGTCGCGACTACACGGACCAGGGTAGCCAACTTTACACCCCGTACATTGTCAGGAGTCGCTGCAACACCGATGCGCTCATCGACTCTGGGAAATCTCATGCATCATCAAACTCCCGCCGGTTTGATGAAGGCACAATACAAGGCAGAACATGGGCTCTTGGATAGTCCTATGGGACTGTCTGGTTCGTGCTACGACATGAGCGATGCTAGTTATCGAGTCGATTGCGAATTAGAACACTTGCAAACCAGAGGTCTACATTCGCCTTCAACTTCTTACGGCCACCAACGCTATCAGAGCGTGGTTTTCGGCTACGACCAGAGCCCATAAATGTAACGGCCACGGATGGAAACAACTCTTTGACTGTATCTCGATATTACTACTCGTCCGGCCGAACTCTATGTTATGTGAACATTATATCGGCGTTGAATCGCCCTTTGTATTTGTCTCGTTTGTAGAAAATAACTTTTAGAATTGGATTGTATCTTGAACGCTAGTAAAGGCCTGCCTAACGCTGCCATTGTAAATGAACCTGGGGAATAAGATTCTATGATCGCTTCCAGTTAATGAAGTGAACCTCCGGATTCTCTGCTGTGTCTGCAATATGCTTGTAGCTTGTGCTCCAACTATCGAACGGGATGCTGTTGTTGCCGATAAGTCCTCGCCAACCCGTGCGTTGCGAGCTGATTCTATCGAACGGAGAATACTTGCTGTCCTTCAACACGGTACCATACACTATTTGACTGTCGTTGTGGCTGCCGTTTTCGCAATAGCGGACGCCTCTTTGACTCGTTTCTTTTGGATCTTCGCCCACACTAGCCCCTGAAAGAGTGGATCCGGTAGTGTTAGAATAAGACAAAACCCGAGGAGAACGAGCAATACTGACGCAAGCATTGCATAGTGTCCGAGGCCCATAGGGTCCCTTTCTCCATTCCGGCGTCTCCCTTTTGTCGCAGTTCAGACACCGTACCGTAGTGCTATTCGTAGATGTCGTGCTGTTCTCGACCCATTCTCTCTGTACGTGCCGACCGAATAGACGATGTATCGATGGACCCACGACATTCTGCATCAACGATCTTTCTGCTCCTGGCCTCGGTGGCGATCGTGGCATGGCCGCAGTGCGATAATTGGACTCTGAAAATGCTTCAGGTCGGCCAACACGTAGCAAATGACTCATCGACCTTGGTGGCGGAGCCATTGGAGTCCTTTGTAGATGGTAATTATAGGCCGGGGCGACCTGAGGCTTCGGCTCGGCATGATGATGGAATTCCCTTGGTGAATAGCGGTCAAATTCTGGCACGTAGGAATAAGGGTCACATTCAGATGGTGGGTGAATAATCTGACGTGGCAAGAATGCGTTGGAGGCGGTAACAGGGGAGGAAACATTTCGTGACAGACTGACATTCGAGGCGGCGGACGTTCTATGGATCTGAGAGACGAGATTGGCGCCCTGGAAAGCCAGTTTAACCAGGTCTTGCAAGACGAGTGGGTTGACTGTCCTTGCGGCCAACGAACTTTGTGGTGGATTCGGATCATCGGTATAGGAGTTGTACGGGCCGCCAATGTGCTGTTGTTGTAGAAGTGCAGGAAGACGCGAAAGTAATTCGTCGTAGATTGCTTTGATCTGGATCGAGGTCGAGTCAACAGAACTGGCAAACGCAAGATGGGTTTCGCACTCACATGAACAAATTCGGAATCGCTAGCAGGCCCAGAAGGCCCAGAAGGAGGATTGAGTTCGCTCGACCCACTCGACCGCCCTATCGAGCCTCGTGCCATTTCTGGCTCCACTGTTGCTTCGTGCATGTGCACTCGGTGCGTATTGCGCCATCCAAAGGTCTCTCCGTCCGGTCGTTTCCTTTGGTGACCTCTGAAGTCCATTCGCGGGTCCATTACATTTGCCGGATAAAACATCGATATTGCTGAACTGGGCAATCGGAGGAGGGACAGCAAGGGATATTCGGCACGTCCATTGACTTGGTGAATCCAACTATGTAATAGTCACAGAAGAGCAGCTGGAGACAACGAACATGGAGCGGATCTGCGCAGATCTTCTCGTTTATCAGACCGTTGCACTAGACTGCCTGTACGTCTGTTCAAGTTTCTGCCGAGATGTGTGTCTCGAGTCTCGACTTCGAACTAGACCAGCTACTAAAAGCTCGACTAGACCGCTCGCGCCGAATAAAAACAGCTGAACAGCGACGGAACCGGAGCATTGGCCTGTACGCCAGCAATAGCTTAGGGGTAACTGGAGTGAGACATGCAGGAGGGAATACCAGGGTGTAACTTGAGGGTGTAACCACTGTGTAACTTCGATATGTAACCCTCTATATAGCTCTCTATATCACCCTTCCTGAAGGACCTGTGACACTGCTACCTGGGTGGGTGTCAAAAATGGGTTGATTCTGGGGTGAAAAGCGCTCTTTTTTCCGAGAATACGAGAAAAAAAGTGCTAACATGGCAGCGTGAGGTTACGTCAGCCAGAATTTTGCTTACGTAGGCAGTCTCTAGACCCAAAATTTGAGCTGAAATACAAATGTACGTCCTTTTAGTACAAGTTTTGCCCCCTAGTCGTTCAGCGGCAAATGCACACAATGGAGCCTCCGACGAGCTTCAGGAAGATTCTGTCAGCTACCTGGAAGGCATGGCAGTCGATTCTGGTTTTTCCAGGATTGGAGCTGGGGGGTTCAACCAAAAGAAGTGCTAAAAAGGGGACCGACTTGGCCCGCTTTTCGCAGAAAAAGGGCTAAAAACGTGCCAACACCCACCAGAAAAACGCTCCGGGAGCTGCAAAAAAGTGCTATTCCTGACACCGACTTTTGTGTGGTGTGTCACAGGTCCTCTTCCCAACCTCCCGGAGACATTTTTGTGCATCTTCGGCTTTCGGTCTTCGCGTGACGAGATGATCTACTTTGGAACCCCTATGGTTCCCAGATTTGGCGCCTACAACTGCTACTACAACTATAATACCTACAATTATCCTTCGAGCGCTATCATCGAATTGCCAACGGACAGCTCTCTCGCTATTTGCAAGGAACGAAGAGGAAGTCCGCTCTCGGGGATGATGCAAAGGCGACCTGCCCCATAGGCCAAGGATCACTAGCAGGCCAAGCTGCCGGCTGCGACTTGTCCGCGCACGACCTCCACTAGATGATTTACACACACGACAAGGAGCAAGGAGCCGAGGCAGTCGCTTGAGCAGCTTATCCACTCGAGCCCCTCCCAGCTCCACTCGCCCAGCAACGGAACGTGCAATCATGAATCATGGGATGCCCACATCATTTTGAAATTTGACGCCAGGCTGACAGGTAAAAGTAAACAACTAAACCACACAGGAAATCGAGGACGAAACGGTGTTTCAAGGCAAACGCCCCTGGCTCTTTCGTGGCCGCTGGGTGCGGCTGGTCGCTGTGAAGGCAGGGGCCACATGCTGCTCGGAGAGCTATTCCGCGAGGGTCGCAAGGTAGTGCGGACGGGCAAGTGACGGGACCATGGGGTGCCCAGCTGTTTACTCAAATGGCCCATATGAGATGACCTGTTGCCGTCCTCAATCTCAGATCATTATCTCATCGCTCCGCATCACGCATCATCCATACCAGCTTCCGTACCAGCTTCCGTACCGCAATTCTTTTGCTGTTCAGCCTCGAAGATGCCGACCCTTCTTCGGAAGAAGCCCCAAACCACTGCCCGAGTCAAGGGGTGAGTAGTTGGTGGGTGAACTGTAGCCTGGTGAACTGGTGGGTTGTCGGAGCGCAAGAACAGCTGCAAGAACCGAGGAAATATAAATACATGGAGGGATCGTGGAGCGCGCGTGGAGTGCTCGTGGTTCCGTCGATTGGCCGATCCCGCCGAAAACATATGTCGCACTGCTCGCAGTAGAGGTCGGAAGCTGATAGCTGACGTTTCACGAGGGACGTGGGAACAGTGTAGCTGACGGTGTGCAGTGATGTGTCGAGTAGAGCGAATACATAGAGCAGATACTCTGTACGCAAAGGCAAGAGGAGACTGCCGAGGTGAAGACGCCAAGAGGTGAACCAGGTAGCAAACGAACGCAATTGAGCCAGTTCCCTTGAGACTTCGGCCCAACCACTCCCGCCAGCTATTTCGCCTCGGGCGCCTTTTTCCAGCTGTTCGTGTCCTGTCCAGTAGTGACGCGAGGCGTGAGGTGATGGTGTAATCGCGGATGGACCGTCTATGACGTTAATAGCGGCCAACAGGCGTTGTACAGTGGACAGTAGAATGGGTAGGAAAACGTACGGCATCATCGTACTAGCGGGCTGGCAAGCTTTGTTGCGTGATTGTCCACCCACGGGCCACACAGTGGCCACACAGACCGCTGCTGTTAGCAATTCCAAGAAGTCCCAAGGTGGCAAGGCCCAGACGAGCGTGACTCAAGCGATAGAACCTAAGAAAACCAAGGCAGAAGACCTTTTGCTCCTCGTCCGGCGCGTCGTCCGGGTCGGCGCATATTGCGAACAGCTTTGCGGATGCAGAAGAATATGGACATTCGAAAAGCAAGCTCAAATAGCTACTGCTTACTGTAAGTGATATCGTCAGTCTTCATCGGCCTGCTTGTATGGCAGATAGCTGGCGGATAGATCTCCACTATCTGCTGGTGCATAACCTACAGTGTAACAAAAAGTACGCAATGCAACGACGACTCTCTCTGCAAGTCCTGCAGGACAAACTTGTTGATCACTTTAGGGCTCGCCGTCGTACTCGTTTCCTCCCTTGCTGATCCACCTGCCGGTTCCCTATTGGGGAAGTTGCTTCCCTGGGCTTTCTGCAGCAGTTCCGTAAGAAGTGACGCTGTTCATGTTCTGTGACCCAATATGAAGGAGTGCAAGGAGAACGAAGGTGTTCAATATGCAACTGTACTAAAACTGAACTGAGTTACAATATGCTTACACCTAGTCCAGTCATATGCCCTCGATGGCTGGAGCTGGATATCAAAGATGTTTAGGTAGCGCCGGAAGATCGGAGACACGTGGGCGACGCGATGTGTAGCTATAGTGTGGCTAGATAATGTCGCCTTGATACCAGTACCGTCATCCCCGTGAAGTCCTCGCTTTCTACGCGTTCTCGTACCGCCTTATCTTTGGCAACCCTAGTTACTCTGCTATAGCTGCCACATCGAAGCTGAACTCATATTATCACTGCAATCCTCGCGACCGATTCCACTTACCGTTGACCGAATGTGCATGTCGGGCAGCTTACCGGAATGCGCACAGGAGTGGCGAAGGACCTTCAGCTGGCAGAAGGACCGAGTTGGCAGCAAAACGTTAGGGCAGTCCCGCTGCCCCGACAAACCTCACCAATCTTTGTTTTATGGAGATAAGGGTACATCTCATACATTATTCCGGGAAAGGTCGGCGCGCGATGCCTCAAACAAGCTTGATGATGGCGGGTATTTGGTAGACAGATAGCGGATCCATGATATCGAATAACGAGGCCTGACCGCTACTTTAAGAGGGGAATGGCTGGAGTGGTCGCCATCAAGTTGACAGATTTGGCTTTTGACCTCGGTGCAGGAAGGTGAACGAGTTCTGGGGCTATTGTGACCCGATCCCTCCAGCTATCACGCCTTGAGGAAAATATTCCCTGGTGGCTCTTGCCGAGATGTTGGTGCAAGTGGTCAAGGTGTGCTTTCATATTCACCTGCCATATGATTCAAATAAAGACATGGATTGTCAACAGCGTAAAGCAGGTCATCACGGATAGAAGTAGGGGCGCTACGCTTCGAGTGCGACAATTGCATAGCAAGTGCGAAATGCGATGGCCTTTCCTTCTTCCAAGCCATTCCATCGCATCTAGGCAGTGCAAGATGTGCACCCTTTGGTATTACAGAAGCTAACATTTACAGGTACAAACTGTATCACGGGAAGAAGGCTGTTAGCTCTAGATACACGATGACCGAAGCAGCGTGAATTCGACTTACGATGGATTGAATACGACTGTATTCGGTCTCTCCAGCAATTTGATAGAATCCTCGAACTTGGTTTCAAGATCCGAGTTTCCAATCGCACGAGCGGCCCCACCCATCTGTCGCAGCAACTCCTGCAGACGTCTGAAGGAACGGATGATGGAACCTTCGAAGATATCGGTCATCTATCGAGCTTCGCCGTCAGTTCTGAAGCAGGCCCAAGCGTAGGATGGACTGGGCTAACCTTGCATATGTCGGAGAAGCTGGCGCCCCCACACCATTTGAAGACGGCATCCATCAGTTCCATTTTGAAGCTTTGGACATACTCGTCGGCCACAAGGGGAATCTTGCATTCGTTTGACACTGTCGCTATTCTCCGAGCGATTTCCTGCATTCGACGGAGAGGCTGTGCTAGAGTCTCCCGGAGCTTGACGACAGCTTCGCTCTACCACCGAAATTCAAGACATCGATAACATGATCGCAGACTCGTTCCACGATCACTTACCTTCTCGTCGAAAACGAAACAGCTGCAGATGGCTGCACACTGTGCTGGCGTCAAGTCGTTGAATACCCCACTGAATATCATCTCGGTCAACATCAACTCGTCTCCTGTACTGATTTCGCATGCCACCCGTCCTTTCGTTTCAATGATGTCTTCGGATGACGTGAAACCAAGCCGTCGCAAAATTCGTTTTCGATTTTTCAATTCTTCAAGCTGCAGAACATTTTGGACGGCGGTGATTCGCTTCTTGACGTCTTTGATCCTGTTCTTCAGGGCAACGTAGTCAAAGTACGCATCGTAAAGCCGAGCCAAGTCCGGATGGGAGGCTATTGGCAAAGAGCTCAATTTCTTCTCCAAGAGGTCTATTTTCTATTTTCGCGACGGCATATCAATAACCATAAACAATTGGGCGGAGTACGCAGAGACTTGCCTTGATGAGTTTCCCGAAACGCTCGTCCTTGATGCCCATATTCTCGACCGGATTAAGCGGAGGTGGACCGCTCGGGAAGTTCTTCCTCACCTGCATGATGCCCTTCCAGGCATCTCGACGGGCAGGCAGGGAACGTAGATCTTTCCCTAGCAGTACACGAATATGACTGATCGCTTGAATGCAGCTCAGTAGTACTGGCACCACGATCGGTTCCCCGGAAGCATCGCTGGGTGCGGGATTGATCGAGTGGATGGCTTCAGATTTGTTTCGGTTGTCAACTCTAGACTGTGTGGCGCAATTAAGCAGGACGATGACAACATAGTCGTCCTGGTCCCGGACATCGGCCGGCCGCGCCCGTGTGCCCTTGATCTACCGTGCGAAGCGGTGTGAGTATGGCAAGTGTTAATCTCATATGCAATCGCCGACTCACGATAGGCCAGATACGCTTCTCAAAGTGAACAACAGCACCCCATCCGAAGTCCCTCTCGCCATCTTGAACATGAACCAACCGTCCTGGCTGCAAGAACGGCAAAGAATATGTCGGAAGCTGGATAACCGCTTTGTAGTCCTTTGCATAGTCGTCCAGATGCTGACGGAGGTCGTAGTATTCTTCGATTTCTTCGCGCTTTTCAATCTTTGTGGATTTCTTTTGAGCTTCCAGCGTCTTCAACTCTGTGTGCACATCGATGAGGTCAATCGAGTATCTCGGTAGTCGGTAGGCAATGAGTCACATACCTTCTTCCAAGACAGGCACGTTCATCGTGTTCTGGAACTGGTAGAAACATCTCTGCAACATGTATTCGGGGCTGATACCTTCTACTCTCATCAGATTGAGCACCATATTGTATCCAAGGTGGAAGGCAGAGTCCAATCGATCGGCTTGACCTTTGACCATACCCTTGGCTGCATCCGGTTCGAGCTTGGTTCCGCACATCATGATGACAATACCTCGCGCATCCAGGCCTCTTCGTCCGGCTCGACCACTCATTTGAATGTATTCCTGTTATTAGCCAATCATTCAGCAAGCCGCGCTCGAATAACGAATGGAAAGGGACGCACACCACCAGACAGATGCCTGAATTCTTTGCCATCAAACTTTTGGACAGACGTGAAGACGACAGTCTTCGCCGGCATGTTCAATCCGATCGAAAAGGTCTCGGTCGCAAAGAGGACCTTGATCAATCCTTCCTGGAACAAGATTTCAATAACTTCCTTCAAAATAGGCAAAAGACCGCCGTGATGGACTCCGATACCCCGCTTGAGGAGGGGCAAAATGTGTCCGATTTGCGGCAAATTTCGATCATCCTCGTTGAGATTGTTCATTGCGTTTGTAAAGATGTTTTCGACCATGGCCGCCTCTTCTTCCGTGTTCATGTCGATTTTCGCCATTTGCATTGCCAGGGATTCACATTCCCGCTTTGAAAAGGCAAAGACGATGACCGGGTTTAGGTTCTTCATCATGATCATCTTGACGAGTTTGTAAATGTCCGAGTTGGCGCCTGAAACGGTAGAATCGGAGTTAGCGAGAAAGTTGGAATGGCAAAGGCGTTGTTACTTACCCTTCATCGCACCGCCTTTCCTAGTGTTCCCGCCCCGTCCCCTGCCACTACTCGGATTAGCCGGATCTTCACCCATCTTATCCGCCAACGAGCCCATAGCTTTCTGGAAATTGTCCTCTCGGAAGACACTCTTTTCATCCACCACGAGGTACATCCCATCCCCGCCCTCGGGGAACATGTAGTGCTGCAGCGGCGTGGGACGGAAGTCGGTGTAGACGACGTGGCAGGGTTGGTTGTGGAGTTCGCAGATCCATTCGGCAAATTGCATACTGTTGGGGATCGTGGCCGAGAGGAAAACGTATCGGACGGTGTGGGGCAGTAAGATGATTGTCTCTTCCCATACGACACCTCGTTCTGATTAATTAATGGGGGTCAGCAGAGCCCTATACGGCGGACGAGAGATGCTTACCCTTGTCCCGCATGTAATGGATTTCATCGAAAATAACCCATGCGACTTCCCTCATGACCTCGGAACCTCGGTACAACATCGACCTCAAAATCTGCCGTAAAGGCATGAGTAACCCCGCGGAATCCTGCCGCGATGCACTCACTTCGGTGGTCATGACCAAACAAGACGCTGATGGATTGATGGTCACATCCCCCGTCATCAACCCGACATCCTGAAACTCTGCTTGCAGCTCTCGGAATTTTTGATTCGACAAAGCCTATGCGCACTAGTCAGCACCGCATCCCTAAGGACCTTGCAAAGGACTCACCTTGATCGGACTGGTGTATACTACTCGTTTTTTTTCCTTCAAACAGGTTGCGATCGCATACTCTGCGACCACGGTTTTACCCGCACTGGTGTGCGCAGAGACCAAGACTGATTCATTACGTTCGATAGAGTTTACGGCGACGCGCTGAAAGGGATCCAGCGTGAATTTGTATGTCCTCACTGGCGGATCCATTGGAACATGGCTCGAGATGGGGATATATGGGTAGTCTTTTGGAAGGGCAACCTGATGTCGGACTTGATGCACCAGCTTCATCTTTTCCCCCTCTTCCACACTGGCGAAACCGGAAGTGGCGGGAACTTCTCGTTCAGCTTCTTGTTCAAAGTCATCAGTGACAACTGGGAGGTTTTTGATGATTGCGTCGGCTTTGAGAATGGTCGCGTCGCCGTCGTCCTCGTCGTCGTCAATCGACCGAGCCGTGATATCACCCATCGTCACATCACCATCCGCCTTTTCCAAAGCCGCCATCGGATCAACCTTGTCCTCCCCCTCCCCCTGATCAACGGCCTTGCCTTCCGATCTCTTGCTCCTCTTACGGCCTCCCGCCTCGTCATCTTGTCCACCTTGTGCATCCTGGGTCGCGGCATCTGCAGGAGGCGATGATTCTTGCCTCCTCCTCTTTGCAGGCGCCTTTGAGGCTTTCGACCGCTTCGAAGAGCCCCCCGGCAACATGCTGAACATGGCGTCGGCGTCCATTGTGAGTGGGCTCGACGGTGAGTGAATGCCAAACAGTCAAGCCGAGTGAAAGTTGGCTGTATACGATGTAATCATTTCCCACTTGCAACTCGCAACTCTCCTCGCTCGAGATATGCGATCGAGGCCATGGGCGAAATTTTGTCTAGTACACGTCATGTCGCACCGGGCTGCCTGGCCTGGCTGTGAAATCAGCCACATCCGTGATTCCTCTTCTCGTAGTCTCGGGACGTTGGTGTCTGCCTATCATATACTCAGGCAATAAATACAACCGCTTGGGCCAGTCAGCCCCTGACCCACCCCTACTCGTCGTGCCTCAGGCAAACGCCAAACAATGATTTCGGTGGCAAATCGCGCGCGCGGGTTTGCGATTGTCAACTGTCAACTGTATTCCCCGAATCGCACAGAGTTGACATGGAACAACCCTCAGTCTAGCACAGATCAGACGCTATCATCCAAACAATCTAGACTGGTTAAAAGCCCAACAATGTCGTGGCGTTGATACCGGAACGCGACGCACCTTTCAACTCGCCGTATCGATCTACCGGGAGCTCGACGGCTACTCGCATCCGGGGCTGAGATGTTGCTCGGAACAGCTCTCATATACCCTTGAGCGCTATCTCCGGATTTCAGAATGACACCGTGTGTGAGCTTTGATGGATGAGTTTTTGATTGCGCTCGAAGGCAGATGCGCCCCGGATGATATCGTGTCGCACGATCAATACACCTTAGACCTCTATATATCTCTGCACTTAGAGCTTCGAGTATCCATACTGCACGCGTCCCGACTATGCCTCAACAAGCGCATGATTCAATACGCACCATCCACAAACTCGTCTATATCTTGTCTAAACTGAATACAACCATAACCCTTCCCTCACTGCACTGCAACCCCTTCCCTCTCCACCCACCTCTTCACCTCCTCCACATCATCCCCATCCACCAACCCCCGATCGACAGCCTCCAACACCCGCTTCAACGCAATCGTCCCCAAAGGCGAAGCCCCGTTTATCCATAGTCTGCCGTTCATACCGATTGCTGTTTCGTAGGGGACGTTGAGGGCGCCGATGATGTGTGCCAGGAGAGAGGTGGTCATTATCCTTTCGATTCAACCGCCAAATTATCAGCTTCGAATGTGGGAGGTGGAAGGGGGGGGGTTACCGTCTACATAGCTGCAACGAGCATTCCATCACGTAACCGCCCTTCAACGGTCCGAATCCTCCAGCTTTTGCATCTTTCGGATCAATACACTCGATCTCGGGATCCATATCCCTTGTCGCACCAGAAACACGCGCAAACACCACAGTTCCGGTCTACGCCGCCCATAAGCCCTTCATCTTTTGTTCTCTCTTGGGGAAGAGGGACGCACCTCCAACCGCGGCTTGATCTGCTTTGTGGCACCCTCAAACGCATACTGACTTAGCTGCGCGACGTGTGCTGTCCCGATATCTACTTTGAATGATTCGCCCTGTCGGCCCAAGACGACGCCGACGACGGATTCGCCGACGGCTGGGAGATACTATCCACATGATCCGAATGAGAACCGTCTGCGTTCGAAAAGGCGAGGCCCAAGGACGTACCCGTTTCGCCTCGACTTCTACCCATACACGAGTAATCACCTCTCCAGGCCCATCACGTACTTTCCGACGCTTACTACTCTGCTGGACGAGCCCCATCTTGCGGGCGACGTAGAGTGGTTCCCTTGCGGAGGAAGTGGAACGAACATGTGCCTGCGCTGTTCCGGGTCCTAGGTGGAGTTTCAGCGTTTCGGCGGTGTTTGTCGGGAGGGGGAGACGGTCTCCGGGGAAGACGAGGGCGGACATAGTTGTTGGATATGGTTACCACAGAGCAGGAACGCCGACGATGTCATGAACTCGAGACCAGATAAAGCTGAATGGATCTGAAACTGAAACTGGGAGGCGCGATCGCGGCGGAAACAAAAGCGCAAAAGTGGAGACGAGACCGGTACTTGTTCTCAAGTTCATCTTCTGTGCAAGGTAGAGTGCTTGGATGGTGGATAGCGAAGAACAATCATGGCATTCCTCACAACCCCGTCCGCACTATGCACGAAATGCCTCCCCGCATCACGCACCGCAAGTCCCATCTCCCGCGTCTGCAAGCCGTCGCTAACCTCTTGTGCACAGGCCGTTCGTAACCTGTCCGTATCGACAGTCGTCCAGGCAAAGAAACAAAAACTAGTCATCAACCCAAACGCCATGTCCCTCCGAGAAGCAGCCCACGTCCTCAAGGTACGTCCCCCTCTTCGCAGTCATCGCATTGCTGACCCCTCATTACAGGCACTAGCAGTACCTTCCCCATTCTCAGCATACGAACTCGAAATCCTCACAAAATTCGATAAATCCGCTCCCCCGTTGAGGGGACGCATGTCCCTTCCCCGCGACCCTCGTAAAAAGGAAGAAATCGTGCTCGTCTTCGCAGAGGGTGATGCCGCCGCCGAAGCACGAGCCGCAGGCGCCGCATTCGTCGGAGGGGAAGAATTGGTACCCAAGGTACGTTCCCCCGCGCCCGCGCCCGTTCTCATTCCAGCATCTGACCATTTTCCGTCCCAGGTATTGAGTGGGGAGATCTCGCCCACGAAGGTGATTTCAACACCAGCGATGCTCCCCACTATTGCGCCCAAGCTCGCACGTTTCCTCGGTCCAAAGGGACTCATGCCCGTCGCCAAGCGTGGTACGGTGCGTGACGACATCGCACAGGCGATCGAGGAGGCTCGGGGTTTGCTGGATTGGAAGGGAGATAAGCAGGGGCATGTTCGTGCTGGTGCGTTGCGTCGTTTTCTCTTCCAGAGTTATGGCCGCTGATGGACCGTGTAGCTGTTGCGCGGACGACGTTTCCGATTTCCGACGTCGAGGCGAATGTGAGGCATTTCGTGAGGGCTGTAAAGGCTGGACAGGCGGCGTTGGCTGCTGATAACACGACCACAAAGCGAGGTGAGTAGCGGAGGGACGTGAAAGGCGCGTGATTAACCCTTTCTTCGCTGTAGGATCGTCCGTCTTGCGGGTCAACCTCGCGACAACACATGGACCGAGTATCGAGCTGAACGATCTGTAGTACAACTGGGCATCGAGTATACATATATAACATCCCACACTCTAATCCCGATACAACCTCTTCCAAATAACAAACACCGCAACAAGATGCACCATCAAAAACACATAAAACACCCTCCCCTCTCCCTGCACCACTCCCTGCCCATCCACGTACGCCAACGCATCACGCAGGGGCAGAAACCCACTCGCGACCACAAAGCTCGAAATCCAGGAACAACTCAACGCGAGTGATGATACGCCTTGTACGGCCTGCGCGGGAACGAGTTCACTGATGAGTAGGAACGGGACGGGTCCGAGTGCGAGTGCGAATGAGGCGACGAATGTGATTATTGTTATACTGGATAGGAGCTGGAGATGTCTGTCGAGTCCGATGGCGAGAAGGGTCGAGGATATTCCCATCCCAAGTAGGGACGTTAGTAGCAGTGGTTTCCTTCCTATTTTCTGTCGACGAGAGACGTTCGTGAGCTGTTTTTTCGTCTGGCCATGCGGACTTACATCGATGAGGAGTATCGCGGGTACGGTCAACGCTACGTTCACGAGGCCCACGAATATCCCAATCAACCCGCTCTGTTCAGGCAGAAGCCGCTTAAGCACGGGGGTCGAGTAGAACAGAACGGCGTTGATGCCCGAGAATTGTTGGATGATCAGACAGAATACGACAAGGATCACTTGTGGGCGGATCGTAGGCGAGGAGAGGATGGATCGGAGCGTAGATGTTGGTTGTTTGCCGGTGGCGTCGTTTGCTAGGAGGGGTGATGCTGAACCTATGATTGTCAGCGTGGGATCTTGATCAGCTGCGCAGACTTACATTCCCCATCTTCAAAACCACGACCTTCATCCTCCGACGTGCCCTCACGTTCCAACCCCACCTTCTGCGCCTCCCTCTTCTGCATCAACCCTCGCGGTATCCTCACCATTCCCATAAGAAGCTGCACAACAGCCACGATCCCACTCGTCAAAACGACCCAACGCCACCCACCAGGCCGATCTCCCTTCATTCCCGTCACGACTAGGCCCGTCAGTTGGGCGGTAAATATCCCCAAGACGATCGCGAGCTGGTTGAGGATCCCGATGGCTCCGCTGTGCGTCGTGATTGTTGCGTTTGTGGATGTTTTGCATATTTGGGAGAGGAGCGGGGGGATCGTGGTGATTGCGAGGCCGGATGCTAGGCCTGCGATTATTCTAACAGGGACAGTGGTTGGCTTGCATCACGGTTCAGCAATGAAAGGACTTGCCTTCCTGTGAGTAGTACAACCCAATGCGGAGCCGCAAACATCATCAGACTCCCGACGAGGTTCAACCATCCAGTAATCTTCACACTCCCGATGGGTAGCATCCTTTCCGTCACCCGTGAAGTCATCATTGATCCCGCCAACCCCCCCAAGGTGAACACTGCCGTTGCAACAGAATACCGACTCGAGTCGATCCCTAGGCAGTTTGGGAGCTGGAACGAGAATACGGCGAGCTTAGAGACGGTTGACGTGCATGTGATGGATGCTTCGGGAAAGTTGAGCTCCGAGACATGGTAGCCATCTGCGCGGAACGGGTTAGCTCCAGTAGCATATGAGCTGGAACACGCACAATACCATGATGATCTAGAGTAGACGAGCGATTAGTGGATGCTGAGATGATGAATAACGGGGCAGCCACACGTACATGCAGGACCAGAGGATGAGCTCGATGTCATGGGCTACGGTGTATACAGTCATCGTCTCTGGGGAGTGGCGGGTTGAAAGAAAAAGGGAAGAGACGACCAGAGGAGGACCAACAAGTGGAAGAACAGATGATCCCGATTCAAGATATCGGCCATGTCCGCGTGTGTTTCCTATTCAGATTCAGCTTTCTTCCACTTCTAAACTGTATGCGACAACTATACAACACCATCTTCCATCGTCCGGCAGCGGATCCCAACAGCCTCATCAACGGCCCTGACCACCACCATGCATCGACAACATCATCGCAGCCTCAGCCAACCCCTCCTGCCGGCCAAGTAACTTGTGGTATTCCCTGTCCATCGCAATGGTAAGCTTTGATCAATCAACACCGTCGTGGGAACAGCGCACTCACTCTTCTCTCCGCCTCAGCTCGTGATGCATCGCTCGGAGCTGTGCTTCTTGTGCGGCTGATCTACCTGTCGTGGCGTTGTCAGCGCGGTTCATAGGTTCCGACAACGTGGGATCTTACTCTGCAATTCTTCGATATACGATATCGCTTCCCTCGCACATTCAATCAGACCTCGCTCGACACGGAAGGCAGTAGGACGAGGGAGGCTCACCACGATCCAAAATGTTGACCTTACTAGCCTTTTGTCCCTCCATCGGCAAAGTCTCCCTCAACCTCCCAAACTTCTCCCTTAAATCCTCCCTCCTCCCCCGCTCGGCCTCGACCCGCGCCCTGTTGGAGTTTCCGCCGTGCGTCGGAGGCGGTGATCGTGCAGAGAGGCTAGATGTCTGGCTTTCGAGACGCGGGGGATCGTCGTGTCGCAAAGCGTGGCTGGTACCGATCGTATGGACACCTCTCGAGGTACCGGGTGTGCTCGCCCTTCGTACATAAGGCGAGGACCGACCCCGGCCCGGCTGCACCCCCGTCCGACCAACCAACGACGAAGACGACGTCGCATCCTTCGGGGGCGGATTCAACAGCGCTTCCAAGCCGCCAGAAGAGGAAGGCAGGGAAACCGATGCATCGTGTGCCTGTGGGAGGTACTGCGATTGATACGTCGGTGCAGAGACGAATGAGAATATCGGGGATTCGGGGTGGTAGGGCGGCAGATCGGGTGGGGGTACGCGGTACGGGTAGATGTGGTGGTAGTCTTGGCGTTGAAAAATCGGTGAGTTAGTATCTGTCGTTGAGCGTCGTGGTATGATGGCTTACTCTGTGGGGGAAAGGCGTAGACTGTTGGTGAGATCGGCATCGATATCATCAGTTCTGGATGTCTAGAGCGCGAGTCCGTTTCCGATGACTGGACGCCTAGGTCCGGTCGATGATGGTCCATGTGCAGAAGAAAACCATCACCCCGTGCCAACGTCGTCTCGAAAGCGTTTTGCTGAAAGTCTGTACAACGCAGAGGTCAGCCTCCCGCCAGGGTCCGTTAGTTGCCGACTCACCACCAAGATTCAAAGTATCAGAGATGGAAAGTCTGGAAAGATGTGCGTTCGATGACGGATCATGTGTTGTTGGCGGATAGCTGATCTGTCAAAAATATGGATACGCTGCTCGTGCAGATCTCGGGGGAAGAGGTGTTGCATACGGATTAGATTCATTGGAAGGATCAAAGACGGGTCCAAGCGCGAGAGACGGTGTCTGTGTGTATCCTGTATCTTGGAATGAGTTAATACGACTGGGACTTGATCCGTGAGAGGACTTACCGTTCATGTGCAGAGGAGTCAATGATGGCAGTCTTGAGATTGTATCGGAATCCGTGTCCCTGAGAGCTTGCATCTTGGTGGATGTAATTGGTCTACGTCGGAGGTGACACTTTACGAAAATCGAACGGTTTCTCCGCAGACGATCTCAGTCGCGTCGTCGCAAGCACAGGGATCCCGTTCCGTATCGTGAGTTCTGAAACGCAACGCGGAATGGTCAGTAGACGGAAGGTGTTGCTCTTCAAGCATGGCCAAACGAAGTCATTCGTACCTGATATCTTGAAGCCTAGCACAGTTGCAATGGAACACCGTGCAGTCTGTAACCCATGTTTCGCGACGTTCGTTGATCGAGCTGAGTGGCAGAATTCGTTGATGTTCTGATATTGCTGGATGGACAGAGCAGGGACTGCTCAGAAGGGGGCGCTTGGGCTTGTCAGAGATCTGGAATATATAAAGCATGCCCAAGTTGGGTCATAGGAGACAGTTTGATCGCCATCCGACACGATTCCAGCTCATGCCATCCGTGTTGGCTGGACACCTGCTTCCACCACCGCTGTTCGCATGACGATCAACTGCGGGAATCCACCCCGCCCGCCCACGCTCACACCCCAATCACGCTATCGCGGACAACTTGAACAATGCAAAAGAAGGTCTCAAAGGAGTCGTTTCAAGAGTCTTACCTTGCGCACACTAAGAAAGTGACGATCTTCGGGCACAGCCAAGAAACTAAAAAGCGATCCGCGTTTGCTGATCAAAAGGCGCGTTTCAGGTTGAGACGGCGTCATTTCTTCTATTGTGCGGGTTGTAGGCGAGATAGCGAGAACAAGTGCGTCTAAACGACCTCCTTTGGCAGGGCGTGAATCCGACAATTGTACGGATTTGAGCGGAATGCGTGGTTCCGTCGAGTGTCATGTTGGGGGGACGTGGTATCTGTTCTTTTGTCATCTCGACATCATCCGTCGTGTATCTGCCTCGTTGGACCCGTTGCATGCCTTGTCAAAACTCTTCATTTGCGCATGGAACCCTTGCTCCTTGCGATGGAACACACTTCTAGCCAGCCGCAGGGGATTCGCAGCGAGAAAGTGGTGTCCTATTTGAATGACAGCCCCGATGTTTGCCTTGCGGTGCAACGAGTCGAGGGTCATGGAGAGACGTCGGTACCTCGATGTCTATTGGATTTACAGGGGACATTGCCTCGAGGAGTATCTCTTCATGGGCATAAAGAGATAAAATTATGATAGGCAATCAGCCGATTTCTTGTGGCGCTGCAGCCCAAAGTTGAAGACCTGGCTTGCAGTGAAGAAACTACAGGGAATCAATCATATTCGCCGAGAGCAGGTGAAGTGGATAGGGGACAAGGTATAAGGCATGTGCCATGCACCAACCCATGACGTGCGACGCACAATCAGGGCCCAGACTCCATGAAACTTTGCCATTCCATTGCCAGAAGCCTCCCGAGACTAAAGAGCGGATGATTCCCAGCTGCAAGACCCGTAGCGTTTGGAGCTGCACGAATAACATGGTAATAATGATGACAACATGAGATAAAAACTCGTAAACCCAACGTGCTCGAAAATGACTCGATGTGCGGATAACCCAACACCTTTTAGAAACTGACAGTGAAGCGGACGGCAGCAAGGCGGATCATTCCTCTGTGTTGATCAGTTCAGACACTTTCCAGTCTTCGAAACTTCCGTCTGTGTGGATGATAACGGGACGGACTAGTCGGCATAACACTCACGAAAGGAAGCGGATAGAGTACTGACCAGGGAGATACCGTCGTACGACCAATGGAATCTTCTTCGCCTTGAGCTCCTTTGTGGCAATCTCCAGCGGATCCGTTTCACCCTCAAGTGGCACAAGCACCGGCGCGTTCATACTACCAGCGAAAACATCACGGGTCAGCACGTACCCTCCGGAGGGAGAACGTGGGTGGGCCACCGTACCTGATCTGCAACGCTCTTGTACCCAATATACGCGCACGCTCGTATTTTGTCAGATAGGGCGTTGTTACACGCTTTTCGTTGGCCTTTGGCACCTTGCCTGTTCGCACCTCTGCTTTCTGGGGACAGTAAACGGGTCAGCGTTCATGCATTTACCGAGAGTATGCCGTCCGCGTGCTGTCTTGGCACATGCATCGATGAACGAGAGAAGATACGCGACATCACTTGGCGAACAGCTTCGGGAAACGCGGGTGGCCAATCAAGCTACAGAACAGCCAACCGGAAATCGTACTCACTCCACCAGTCGTCGCTCCATTGACACCACCTGCGTCACCCAACTCCTCCTCCTGATCCGCGGCCCCTGAACGACCGACATCCGCTTCATCGATGAACTGATCGGGCTAGGAGACATGAATGCGGTTAGTCGGCTTGCGTTCCCTGGGCCGGGGTGTTTGTTGTGCGGGGTCTTACATCTGCATCGTCAAAGTCCATGTGGGTGTCGAGGCTGAAGTGGTGATGGTTAGGTTGGACGTGGTAGGATGTGGTGCACTCACTTGGCCTCGCCAGCGTCATCTCCGTAATCCGACATTTTACTCGTCTACGTCCGTTTCAAGTGCTTGTTTTCGGGAAAGTCGGTGGCGGAGGGCACGAAGGGATGATGCAGTTCCGTCTCGCACGTTTAGCAATGACCTGGGATGGGTAATCCGAGAGCGAGATGAAGCAATCAAGTGTTGATGGTTCACCTGACCTTGCTCATACAGCCAGAAATTCCGATCACCGGGCGCCGAGTTGGGAGTCGCGCTTCCTCGTTTGGGGGTCACTGCTCCCCAAATAAAGGCGCACGTTGAGGGGTCATATCACGAATCAGAACCCATACCCAAAGGTTAGCACCAACGCATGTGCATGAATGACAACTCGTAAACCACGAATGGATACATCTATCATCCATCCAACCACCAATCAAGCAACCTTCCCCTTCCCCTGCCCCTGTCCCTTCCCCTTCCCCTTCCGCCTCCCCACCACCCCCTGCCGTTCCTTCTCCGCCCGCTCCTCCGCCTCGGCGTGGACAGCAGCCTTGGACGCATCCACGGCTTCAAGCACGATACTATGCATGAATGAGACCAGGCCGCCGGTTATGAACCCTAAGATGGAAGCTGCCGCCTGTGGAAGGGGGTACGTCTGGTTGCGGCACAGGGGGAAGCGTCAGTTGAGTTGAGTTAAGCGGGGGGGGGGGGGGACGTACCTGCCATGGTCGATCCCAGTCTAGGGCCAAGGGAATCACCCCTACCCACGCGCCAACAACGGCACCCACCGCCGGATACACAGTAGCACGTTCGAGCTGCGTTGTCGGTCTACATTCCAGATCCATCAGCCCCTCGTGCCGCGCACGGATGGATGGGGAACGGGAACGAGAACGAGACGTACCCCAGTTCGCAGAAGAGACGGGTAAGACGGTACCGCTCGTATGTGCCGCTTTCGTACATTGATGGGATGCCGAGCGCGTATGCTGGTGGGAGGACGAGTAGGAGGGAGAGGTGGATTGCGAGGAGGGATGTTTGGGGGATGTGTCTGCC
>JANGFJ010000206.1:0-18302 GCA_025758675.1 Naganishia antarctica | reverse complement strand
ATGAGTTGACTAGCAACTCATTTCGCCATCCTGAGAGAGTCCCTCACACGTTATCACTATCTTCAATACTGATACCTACAACGTCGTGATACTTCTCTCAAACTGGGCTCGGTTCCACTAGAATGGACGTGCCCCAAAGTAACCCTGCAGGCACGAATTCTCTCTGACCTGCCGAACCACCAGCTAAAAAATGAACTGTATCACAGAATGGAACAACAACCTCGGCTCTTCCCACTCAAGTTATGTTCTGGGCATCTGCAAGAGTTGTCAGATGTGCCCCCTCTCAACACCGAATTCAATTCGCACGCGTCCATGTCACGCAATCTGTTGGCTACCTCCCAGCTGAGACCTCTGTCTGAGTTGGTATAAAAGCTGTGTTCCCGCTGGTTAACAAGTGACTCTCGGTTCTCCGTGGCGGCGAACGTTTGCGCGACACTCCTGTGATGATCTGACTGACACCTTGCTGGGTAAGCACCACATTTCTTGGCTTTCATATAACAGTAGGCGGTTTCGACGAAACCCGTGCTGGGATCGAAGACAGACAATACCTTACAATTGGAAGCTTTCGAGACTCTGGCTGTATGATTCTCCCATGATTTCTGGAGCAATGGGGCGTCGGGACCACTCTGCCAAAACTGTGATGCATACCCTTCCCCTTCAGAACATACAGGAGAGTCTGGATGAAGATGATGGTTTGGGTGAGGCGGAGACCTGGCTTCAACTTGACCTTTCTGTGTTGCGACTTTGTCCGCCCTTTCCCCAGATAGAGAACCTGATGGAGATTGTGTCATGTCGATGAGATACGGAGGACTTGTGTTCGATCGAAAGGAGAATGGATGAAGGGATTGATATCGAAAATTATACCAGCTCAAAATGATATCTTGAGATGTATCTTTGCTTGTTATATCTGAAAGTCCTCCTCGCCGAATCTGCGACCCCCATGGACAATCTCTCCACGAGTTCAGATTTTTCATTTCGTTGATGTTCGAGCCTTCCAAATCTTGGCTTCTCTGACTTTCTGTGGCGCTTGTGTCCTTCTCAACCATGTTCATTTTGGACTTCCACCAAAAGAGAACGCAAAGTTGAGAAGCCCTCTTTGTCTAGACAGCAGATAACAAGAAGCGTATCTTTCGCCAATGGAAATCAAGGAAGACCTGTGAAGCCAAGTAAAGCTCCTGCAAAGGAAGGGGCAATACCTTCAAAGGTACCGGTCAACATTTGTAGTCGTATTGGTACCAATATCGACGAAGACTTGATTCGAGGTTCTTGAAAATGTGCGACCGAGAGGTAGTAGACCTAGGGCAGAAATGCGCAAGCAGTTCCCTTATTTCGGGGTTGCAGAAGACGTCATCAGGGACTTCGTCGGCTCGACCTTTACAACCGTACATCACCGAACGCAGTCCTTCGGTCCTTACCAGACATATAGATCTGATCTGCTTGGGCTCAAGGATCAAGCAGCCGTCTCGAAAGGTTTCTTATCGGCTCTCTATCATGGCGTTCCCCAAGTAAAATACACAAGAGAGTCGTATTGAAGTTCCAAGTATTGATCAAGTTACTTCCGTTTGTATTCCAGTCTACTATACAGCTTACCTATTGAAGTTCCAAGTATTGATCAAGTTACTTGGCTTCAATAGGTCCTCCTCTCTCCAGGTATGCTTTTTGCAACCTTCTTCAACCCTGTCTCCCCTCCCTGCATTCTGACAAACTTCTGCGCTTACTACATCTGCGCCTTCTGATTCATGTCATCCACTTCGCGGACGTGGTGCAGTGGTGCAGGAGGGGGTGCAGGAAAACGATGAAGTTCTAAGATTCACAAGCTAGGTATTCGTCAGTTACGGTACGGTCAAGGGGACAGGATGCGAGTAAGGAGAGTTTTTGGCCCTGCATGGCATGAATACCAGCGCGAGCCAAGTTACCGGGAAAAAGGACCTCCCAGCAACTGAAGGCCGCTAACAACCCAAGTCTACCACAGGGTACAACGACGTAAAGTCTGAGCTAGATCATCCAGGGCAGGCACCCGCCGGATGAAAACCCCCCCCATATGCGGAGGGGAGACCGTTCGGACATGCCTCCCTCTTCCTTCCTCTTTGCACAAGCATGATCTAAACCAAAGGGCGGCGGGCGGGAAAACGAAACAAAAGGCTGTTGTATGGCCCGGGGCTTGAAGTCGTACAGATCGCCAACGGTTTGCTGAGCACGTCTGGATGAATATGGCAAGAAGATTCAGCAGTGATCAAATGACATGAGAGAACGCAGACACGGAGCTCTTCCTCGGAATCAAGCGCACGTAAGACACGTCACGTGCTACAACTTGGCCGCAGGTTTATCTCCGCTCCAATCCCTTATTCGACCGACTTCCCTCATTCCCATGTCACGATAAGTCGCATTCTAGTATCATCAAACAAAGATGGCTTTGCGGAAGGGTAGATCGGTGGCAGCATGGCATCCGAATGCTCTATGCCCATGGCCTAAACCTTTGCAGTCGGACATGTAAGCCTGCGGCGGGTTCAGATTCATCAATGACATAAACAGCCCAATACGTAACACGCCTATCCTGCGCAAGCCGAGAAAAGATTTCACAACACACGAGATCAGACTATGATCACGCCGACAAGAGATGTCGGGGCAACAGGCTTTCATAAGTCTTGAAAGACCTGTCCGTGGGTTTCAAGTACGGAACACGGAGCTGCCGGTGCAGCGCAGTCAGTACACGTCGAAATCAGGAGAAGAACGAGACTTACCTGCTCAAAGATCTCTTCCTCGGACTTTACATGAATCTCGGTGCCGTCGACCCACCAGTCTGTACGAGAATTGAATGATTTGTCAATCGCAACGTGAGAATGCACTGGAAGAATGCGACGTACTGCTATTCTGTTATCGCAAGTATACACATCGTGATTAGTGAACGAATTCAGGATTCACTTAACCATACCAAACTAACCTTCTTATCCTTGTTCCTGGTCCCCATCCCATACTCATTAATCACCAACCCCCTACGAAACTCATCAGCGCACGCCCTAAGCTCCCAGTAGAAATGCACGTACCGATGAAACGCCTCCCTCCTCAAAATCTTCATCAGCGTCTCGTCCCCCGTATTGTGCAACAAGAAGTACGGCACAGAAGTCGTGTTACACAGTCGGACGTCCATTAAGCGGAATCCTGCGCCGGGGAGGATCTTTTCCGGTACTTTGGTGAGGATCATTGATTTCTTGATTCCTGTTAATGCAAGGAGTCAGCGTTATCATTAGCGAGAAAAGGGGGTGCAGGGCGTACCGTTTGAGAATAAGAGGTCGGGGCTCATCAGGCCTGCGTCTGTTAACGCGGATTTAACGTCCGCCATCAACGCCTTGGCTGCTTCGTCGTTGTCTTTCAACACCGCGTAAGACCTGTATGGACCATCAGCTGTTGCTTTTTTGTTGTCGGAAAGGCGGGGGACGTACTCGTGCCAGATTGCGAGTTCGACGGTCAGAGAGAATGCCTGACCACGTCGATAACTACCCAACAACTCAAAGTGGACTGTTCGCGGCACATGGTTAGCTTACGGAAGGTTAAGGGAACGAGGACATACTCTTTGGGTCGGCGGTGTGTAGTGCATAAGATATGATCCTTTCGAATATCTGCATCTCGGATCGGGGGATGGGTTGTTCCATTTCCTGTGGGCGGTGCGGTTAGCGTCTTTGAACGACGAGGAAGAGGCACGAGGCGTACCTCGAGATGCGCGAGAGCGATCTACACACAACCAGATCATCAGCACGGAACAACCTACACGGGAAACAGAACCAAATCTCACCCTCGTAGCTTTCTTAATCATCGAGCTCGACGAACCCTTCAAATCATCCAACGTCCGGTACCCCATCGCAGCCCTGCTCAGGACCCCAATCAATCAGCCACACACCACCCAAAGCCAGAATGGGGGACCTACAACTCCTTTGCACGTGCCGGTCCGATCCCATGTACCCGTCCGAACCACACGGCCGCACGTTTCTCGTCGTCGAGGGCTTCTAGTTCGGGGATCTTGCCCATTGCAATGAGATTGTAGATCGCTCGCCAGGCGACTGCGTTCTGTGGTCGAGGGGACGAGTTAGTGGTGTGTATATGGGAAAGAGGGGGGACGGACCTCTTCCGTTAGGACTTGTTCGATTTCGCCTACTGTGAGATCGGTCTTGGAATCCGTGATTTGGCAGATATCTCGGTAGCCGTCGCTGTAAGGGGGGTAAGCAGGTAGTAGATGGTGGTGATGGATGATGCTTACCGGTAGAACGCGCTCTCTGGTGCGTGACGGAATGGAGATTAGTATATCAGGACAGCTGCATCCGTGGAAGGTACTGACTCTCATTATTGTTGGTGAGGAGTCGTTCGGATTGAAGCGACTTTAACCCATTCATCAAGGCTTGTACAGGAACCGTCTTGGACGCATAATCCACTATCAACCGCTTCAGGATCAGTCTCGGTCAGGATGTGTGAAAAGAGGGACTCACCGCCGAAATCTTTGCGAAGTTTGGAAAAGGTTTGGGCTCGTTGGGAGGCTATGATCGCGGAATGATGGATTGCGCGAATGGGGGTGGTGCCGATACGTTGCAAGGCGGGGGAGAAAAGGCGGAGCATGGTGATAGTGAATCGGACGAGAATGCGTTCGAGTGACTGGAAACCGTGTGCTGGTCGTTGAGCGGGATGGTCGGTTTATAAACCTCTCCTTTCTGCTATCTCCTGTTGGCGAAAATCTTCGGCCTTTCGCCTCGACTTGCCGAAAACGGCATTCCTCGCTCATCCGCCACGTCAAGTCATTTGTTGTCGTAGAAGAGAGAAGAAGGGGGCGAGCACGAAGGAGGAGGAGGAGAGGAGGATTCGTCGTTCCATCAGCAAGATGTTGAATGATGGACGCGCTCATGTCTCGGTTAAACGCTCGATCGCCCGCGGGCTTGAATTCCAGGAACATGTCTTCATCTTCTCGTTTTCGTCGACCATGTCATGTTCCCTTCTTTGTTCGCGATTGCCTAGACATCATGGAGAAATTTAGCAAGTGGAGGGTAAGTCGTCCGTGGCCTTTGATCACCTGCGTGCTGACACCCGTTTTAGGACCCCGGAACCGGCATCCAGCCCTTCCTGCCGCCTGTTCCGGCTCAGACAGGGGATTCGCTCCAGCTATATGCGTACAAGGCCCTCGCGGCCGTGGCAGCTATCAGTCGGTGTGTGTTGTTGGCTTCAGTAGCAGCCGTTTACCTCGTAGCGGTGAATATCCCGTCCCGAGTGCTGGTGAGTCCCGTTCTACGTGAATGGAACGTGGACTGATGTCGAGGCAGGCGTGGTCCCCTGCGTTATGTTGGCGCCTTACATCGATCCCAAACGCCATCGTCTGTCGATTGGCGTTGTTCCTTATGGGATATTGGTGGATAACGACCGAAATCGTGCAGATCAAGCGAGTGTGGGTCCTCTCTCGTCTTGTGTTGTCGCCGTCGCTGATCTTTCTTGCAGACGCGGGAATCCAGCGGTCAAAGTGTCCGTCAAGCCCGGTGATTTGATCGTCTCCAACTGGACGGGATACATCGAAGTCCTATACCTTGCATTCCGGTACGCCGCGTGTCTACTTTTCCCCCCCATCAACTGACCCTCCTCCCGTAGGTTCAACCCAACGTTCCTCCTCCCCGTCCACGAGTCCCTCGACTCCTCGCAACCGCAAACAGAGGCGTCCAACCTCCCGAGCATCTCTCAACCCGCACGCGCCAAATTCATAGGTTACACCCCCGTCAGCCTTCCCACGCTCTTATCCCTGACCGGACACACACCGTCCGCCGGCGCGGGAGGCGTCATCTACCGCACGATCGCCGAAGCGCGGCGGGCATGTCCTGCACGGGCGCTCGTTGTTTTCCCGGAAGGAACGACGAGTAATGCTCGTGGGTTGCTACGGTTCTCTCGTGGGTGTCTGGCAGACGTGGAGGTGCCGGTAAAGCAGTGCACGGTATGGATCATGTTCTTCAAGTACGTTCTTCTGCTCTTTTCGTGTGGCTGCGCGCTGATAGATCTGTAGGCATTCGACACCGACGGCTTGGACTCCAACCCCGACGCACCCGATCCCCTCCGGGATGATCAACCCCTTCCCACACGTATTCCACACGATGTGCAGGACCCTCTTCCCACGGACCCTTATAGTCCGTATCCTCCACCCCGACAACGCACCATCAAGCGGCGCCTTTCTCCCCTCGGAGACACTCAACCTCTCCACCTCTGCCTCAGCCGCGGAGAACAACGTTCTGAGCGAGTGTTGTGCGGTGCTGTTGGGCGGGTTGGGGAGGGTGAAGAGTGTTGGGATGGGGTGGGAGGATAAGGATGGGTTCTTGCAGTTTTTGCAGGATCGGAGGGGTGTTGTTGGTGCCGTTGGGGTTGGGAGGAGAGGTGGGAAGGGAAGAGTCAGGTAGGAGGCATGAATGGAGAGATTCTGGTTTGAATATTAGTGTACAGCTGCTGCTTGATGTGCATAGGACGGCATAGATGGCTTCAGGGGTTTTATGTTTTATAAGAAAGCATGAAGCGAATTACGTTCTCGTACGAGTTACGACAAGATCCCACTACACATTATCAAAACCAGAACCACGACTACAAAACTAGTCATCGAAATCAAAGTAATGTCCATTATCTGTCCATGTCCATGGGGGAGCGAGCTACTCCATCCCAATCTGCATCTTCACCCCCGCCCGGCGACCCACCAGCAATCACCTGATGTCGACTCGATGCTTCTGTTCGCGCAAATGATAAGGCACGTACATATGGGAATCGTCTTGCTGCGTCGATTCCCATTTCAAAGGGCAAGGCTGGTAGGCATTGGCAGCGTCCATCGTCATCTCCTCGAACGTGAATGGCGCGAAATCGGCAAGTGGCGCAGTATTCGCGTATTGTATTCCAGGTGCTTGCTTGTAAAGAGAGGGCTGTACGAGATTGCCGAAGAGAGCGTATTGAGTGTTTGCAACAATGCTTGCAATCATGTTATCCTGGACTTGGTACCATGAACGCCACGCCTCCGCAGATTGTTTCGCTTCGAGCGCTTGTCGTTTCAGTGTTCGGATGTGTTTGGTGTAAGCTTGGAGCGCGCGTTCGTGTCGTTCCTGCTCTTCCTTCAGTTGTTGCTCTGCAATCTGGATGCGTCGACAGCCCCTTGAGACGAGACGGAAATAATATCCAATCAACGTCTGTCTCGTGCATTGCAATTGAAACAACTCACCTCTGGTACCCGTGAAACATAAGTTCATCGTTGACGACACGCGACGTCAGCAAGTCGTAAGTGGTAGGACGCTTGGCGGGCTACGGCGGAAGTTGTACCTCTTAGCATCAAAGCCAGCCGTCGAAAGAAATAACCCACATCGTTCTCCAACATGCCGTCAATGATGTACGCCAGATCAGAGTCTCTGGCGTGGTCGGGAGGATCCACCTTGCGGTTGAATCGATGGATTTCTTTCAAGTCATACTTGTCGTGTCCATGGAAAGGGTGCACGCCGTTCAACATCTCGTACAAGATACAGCCAAGGCTGAATATGTCGGCTCGCTGGTCAAACTCCTGATAGAGGAAGATTTCGGGGGCTAAGTATGACATCGTCTGTGAGACAACATGCGCTCATCAGAAAGTTGATGAAAGCCCGACGACGAAAGTACTTACGCCTGCTGAACCCTTGACCGTATTGCCTGGGATCACTGGAGTGACGAGGCCCAACTCTCCAATCTTGATCGTGAACTGATCTTTCTCGGCTAGAAAGACTAAAGAAGACAAGAGAGCCGGTCAATCCCCTCCTCGATGATCCAGAAACCTGTACTCACGGTTCTCGGGCTTGAGATCCCTGTGGACAAAAGCACCATACTTGGCAGTGTCTGGATGTCGCATGTCCGAACTGTGCATGTAATTCAGTCCATGTAAGATCTGGACAAAATAACTCCAAATCTGTCTGATCGGCATCTTCGTTCCTCTCAATCGATGTTTTCGCAGGATCATAGCGAGATCTCCTCCTTCACAAAGCTGTTGATCCCAAGCGTCAGTAGACTCTCAGTCGGTGCGAGGGTATATTTCAGCTCACCTCCATGACTAGGTGCGATTGTCGTCTTCCACGATCGACATCGTACGCACGGACTTCCACAATGTTCTCGTGTTGCATCAAGCTATGGTAGTAACTGGAGCTAAAACCAATCAGCACCGAGCTCAATGCGACGCACAGCCCAACTTACGCTTCCGTCTCAGCCAATTTCTCGTCACTTGCTCTCAAGAATGTAAAGGTCTTCAAAGCATAAGGCTGCATGAAGGCGACATTTGAGCGCGATGTCAACAATGGCCACGTGGGAGACAGCTTACCTTGCCGTCAGGTTTGTAGGTAACCTTGTCAACTCTCGCAAATCCACCCACACCGAGGTGACTATCGATGCTGCATCGATCCACGACATTCTTGACAAACTTGCAGTCTGGCATGGTGGCCTCTTGACGAAAGGGGCGAGGGTGACTGAGAGGGGGATTTGCACAACTCATGCTCTGAAGAGAGAGGCGCGTGAATGTCAGTACCGATGTCATCTGAACGAGGAAATTCGACATACATGAGATTATAAGATGCAAGCGAGCACTGTATGCGATGCTCTGAAAATCAAAAAAAAAAAATGAAACGTTTCTGCCTGGTAACTGCTGTATGATAGGCGGCGGTGGAGTATTGAGACTTGGAGCACCGAGCAAAGGAAACGGTGGTGGCGGATAAAGGTGAGAAAGTTCGGCTTCGAGTTTCTTGGTCACAGTCGTACTGTCAAAGACAGAGATCGTCGACACTTGAAATATGCTCGAGGATGTGCTTGATGGACAGAAAAATATTCATCGAGGCCATTCCACAGTCTATTATATATCCGTCTCCCGCCTGTGAGCTATAGCAGAAGTTGTACCTGGAGACGAGTTAGTAAGTAGCCTAAGGAGTGGGGACGTTCTACAACAAGTTACCCGCACGGTCCATGCTAAGCATCACTAGGCCTACCAGTTTCATGCCTTGAGCGTCGCAGCCTTGACATAGATTCTAGCGTCAGACACAAATCGCCAGTCAGGGCTGACTAGAGACATCTGTCCAAGGTGACTGGCACAAGAGCACTCTCCCATTTGAGGTATTCCATAAGTCATTTTACCGAGCGCATTGTCGTTGATTCGCTGATTAACCATCTAACTCGCGCGAATAGTGGCATGGAACAGTGCAATGCAATGCTTCCTCAGTGTCTAAGACTACTGTCTGAGATTGACGCGCTTGAATGGGATCTGCAGAGGCTTCTTCGGGATTCTAGGTCCTATCCTCAAAAGGTGCGCCCGACACCACACTAACGCAGGGCCTTGTCTGCGCCCTGAAGCAAGAATCAACAGGTGAATAAATGCAACGTGCAGGAACGAGTATTAGGTTCTACATCCAATGTCATCGCTCGTCTCCCCCACACTAGTGTAGCCGGGTGTAAGACCGAGGTTATGCTCTGATCGGATAGGCACATGACTTCGGGTGGATGATCGAGGCATTTCGACACCTCGCTGCTTGACGACTGAAGCGTAATTTTGGCAGTTCATGTGCACGTTGGTGAGCTAGGTGCACGAGGACGGGACATATTGGCTGGTTTACGTTGGGAAACACTTTTCAAATGTTTAATTCCTGACAAGTCGCTACGTCTGTTTGACCCTGCGCAAGTTTCCATGCGCTTTGCCAAAATCAATAGTTGCGAGGCTGCTTTTTCCCTTTCAAAGGAGGAGAGTCCATCTTCGTCTTGTCACAGAGCTAATGCTATGTAGCATGCCGAGTCAGCCGGGATGGGCATGCTGGTACTCGCGAAAGTTTCAGAAGACAAGGTAGGTAAACAGTGACGAACAAGTGGAAGTAGTCCTTAGCTTGCGCAAGCGTTGAGACTTGAGTTGAGCATTTCAAAACCTCTACACCTGTCGGTTTCCCTAGCACGCCCCTGTCTGATCGACTGTCAGTCGGCTGGAGCAGCAGTCACAGAAGGGACATGCATGCACAAGTCGCGAGCTCGGATATCTGCCGGAGACCTCGGAGAGGATGCTTTTCAGAAAAGGCCCACTCACAGTGGTGCTCAAGCGCTTTTGCCACCAGAACTGTCATTGTCTTGGGTCATCCTTCAGAGAGACCGTTACTGAGAAGTGGGAACATTGTCTTCTCTGTCCCCCTCGTAACTATAGCATCTTGGGAGATTACAAGTCGCTAGCGTCAACCTAGTCTGACTAGAATGCAGATCCTGTCCATCATACCTCTTGTTTCACGCTAGATAGAAAATGTCTCAACCCTGCGCCGCTGACTCAGAAAACTCAATAACGCGTTGAGAGAATTTCCACCGCAAACGGCGCTAAAGTCTGACATTGACGGATTATCTGGAAATTTGCAGCCGCTCGCTAACGCGACGGATACTGAAATGCGCCTGATTTTCAGGCACTATTCAAATTTAAGCTTTTACGCCCTGTGCAAAATCGCATTCTCCTGAGCGTTCGCCGTTTTTGGTCTTGTCCTCAGCAAAGATGACGGGGAGGGAGTGCAACCTCTTAGTATGTCTTGATAGGGCTAGTGCTTGATACTCGGGGAAGAGAGGTCAGGTGGGTGGCGACATGTCACCCATCAAGGCATGCTGATGTGCCCAAAACGAATATATAAGGGCGCCTTGCAACCAGTATTCGATTTCTTCTCCCATGCTTCTGTTCTTCACAAAGCTTCACAAGTCCTCAGCTCACAATCTGAACTTGAAGTTTACATCCCTCACTCCAGCCTTCCATTCTCAAAGCCTTCATCGCTCAAAGCCTTCGTCGCCGCTCAGCCATTCCACAAACATCATTCAACATCCAGTCAATCAACTCGAACCCACAAGCACATAAGCTACCCAACAACAGCCCATAATCCCTCACACTCCTCTCTCAACATAATCGGCTACCTTCACTACTTTGGGATATACCTCAACTCACACCGTCCAACCATCCCCACACAACCAACAGCTTCTCCCATCTAGATACCGACCTCATTCCCCATCTACCTCAACATGGCGAATCAAACAGCTGCAGTGCTGGTCCCCTATTTGGCCGAAAATTGCGAGATTATCGGAGAACTCGGTAGCGGCGCGTTTGGGCAGGTGAACCAGGTCATCTACCGCGCTGATGGCGAGGTAAGCTCAGTCGGTTACCCAAGCCCTTGCAACACTTACTCATACATCTCTTCTTCTCAGACATACGCTTTGAAGACAGTCGAATTCGATAATCATGATGTCGAAGGACCCGCAACCATGGAAGTGTGAGTAGATTCCGTCCTGCTATAAGCTTGGGTTGTCGCTGACTTTGGTCACAACAATTTAGCTTCTTTCACCGCTCGATGAAGCATCAAAACATCGTCAACGTCACTGCGGTCGGCATAGACTTCAAACACAACATGACACACTTACTCATGGAGAACTGCAAGGGCGGCAGTCTCGCCACGATCTTGGAAATGCACAGGGAAGAGAGAACGAGACTACCTATCGATCTGGTTTGGAGCTACTTCGTTCAGATGGTGCTCGGAGTCCATTACATGCACACACCTGCCGAACGAACAGACACCCCATTCAAGGGTGCGATTGTGCATAGGGATCTCAAGCCGGATAACAGTAAGTATCTGCTTTCTTGTTCTCACACGTGCTGTACTTGACTCTCTCCAACTCCATCTGCGTTATAGTTCTTTTCGCCGATGAAGATCAAAACAACCTAAAGATTGCCGACCTCGGTCTTGCGAAACTGAATAGACTTGGTGAAAAATCGCACCTTTTCCCTGCGGAGTAAGTCTTCGGTAAGATGACACGAAATGAATCACGATTGCTAATCTTTACTGCTCAGACTTTTCGCTATATGGCGCCTGAAGTCATCCTTGGCAAGAGCCACGACGAATCAGCGGATATGTGGAGTCTTGGCTGCATCGCATACGAGATGCTCAACGGAGTGAATCCATTCAAAGGACAAAACAAAGCTCGCCTTCGGTCGACACACAGAGCCGGTTCCCCGTTCGATGCGCCTGATCACTCAAGCGATTCTGATCTTGCAGAAATCATTGAGGAACTGCTGCAAGCTGATGTGAGTAGATGATCTCCTTGACGATCAATATCGCGGTTTTTGATATGTTCCTTCGCCACTATAGCCCGCGAAACGCCTTTCTACTGCACAGATCTTTGAGATACCCATGTTTCGCGAAAAAATGTTGGAGCACGAAGTGATGGTCCGGAACCGAGCGCTCATTCAGCTCCAAAGGAGACTCGAGGAACAAGAGGTTCGACATCAGCGAGAGCTCGATGCCTACGCTAGAACCGTCCGCCAATTGAAGCAGCAACTGGCTGACGCCTCACAGTCAAACTGCCAGCGACTTCCTCGATATGAAGACCGACAACATAGGTCTGGAGCGTCTCAAATTTCAGATGACTTGAAGCATCGGCTTGCAGAGGTCGACCCAATGGAACGAGAGTTAGGAGCAGGACAGCCCCTGCTCCATTTAGCAGTAACACGAGGAGAGCCTCACACCGAATCAACAAGCGAAGTCTCCTCGATGTGTTTGACCGACGATGGCGAGAGCGGAAGCCGGCAGAGGTCTACTTCCCCAACTGCCTCAGCCTGCGAAGCTGTGGTGACTCCCATGAAAGTAGGAAGAACACCATCATCGATCCGATATCGATCTGACATTGTCATGATCCCAAGAATTAAAGTCAAGTTCGAGGGTCAACTGAGCAGAAGCCTACCAGACTTGACCAATCATCACTCTTCCCAATCAGAGCTCGGTAGGATTGCGCTCCAACCAGCAGTGGATCCTATTCTGTCCGATCTACACGCGTCCGGGCTCGAAGAATTAGACGAAGAACAGTTTATGGACGTTTCATACGCTTGCCTTTCAAAGTATATCCCGGAAGTCATACGGGAAATGGGCCTGGAGATGGCGGGACCTCTCTTGCAGCCCTGAAAAACTTCCCAACAGTAATGAAGTGTATTTCTCGACTTTCGATTTCGCTATTTAACAACTTGGTCTCCTATTTCCGTAGTTTCAGTGGAGTGTAATGGTTCGATCACATTGCCTCGTAGATAATGCACTCGTCATATATTTCATACATACCTGATGCTTTACACGATGGCGAGTCCTTGAGCTTTGCTCGAATACGCGAGCCGAAACGCATCTCCCCCACTTATTGATTCCAGCGCGAGTGCAGTACTTGGACACGTCTGCATTGTCGCTTCAGTCCAATTCTGATATGTCCATATTTCCCGTATTACATTTATGCTTCAATTCTTCACATGTCCTGTGGCTATGCGATTTCCCCTGAAGAAGTCTGGGCCTTTGGATGCTCCTGGTTCCAAGCCTCCCAGAATGAAGCTGTCGGCCAGTAGCTCAGCGGGCCATCGAACACGTGGTATTGGTGTCCCCTATCACAACAGGCCTATCAGCTTGAGTCACCAAACAACGGGGACGATAAGATATACCTTGTGCCGTTGTTCCGGAACAGTTGAGGGAAGCGCCAACCCTCCGGCATCTCTCTTTCGTAGGTGTGATAGTATAGTTGCTCATTCGTTGCGTAATCCACCGGTGCCTTACTACTTGGAACGATGAATTTTGCAGCCTGAACCCTCAACATAACGTTCATTTCAGCTTTGCAACGCAGCTACGAGGTTGTGGAAACTGACCTGGAGTTCGGTATCGGTTATCTGACCGTGAGATACTCTGGCATAGCCTACTCTCCATAAGTTTCTGAAGGCGATGTATTCGCACCTGCCGGGAACAGGCAAATTTAAGTTAGATTACGACTCCATAGAAAGCAGATCACTGCTTACCACCGATCATTATCCTCTATTTCTACATCCCACATCTTTCAATAGCCAGAAGTTAGGGCTGATATTCCAAGCGATCATTCCAAGAGCGACTCACTCTTCCATCTGACATCCTGGAAAATGAACCCAGAGGTTAGCGCTGAATCATGAACTGAAGGGTAACCACTCACAGAATCTCATATGGTGCCGGTCGCTGCGCTCCAACACTGGTAACAACGTAGCCCAAGAAGACGAAAGGTTCAGGGTAAGAGTCACCCATAACCTTGGCGAGCGCTTCCGTCTGGAGTTGTCGATCCAGCGCATCCTCCTCTTGCCCATTATGGCTAACGATGACGTTGATTGTTTGATTCGCGATAAGAAGCTTGGCATGTATGGCAGGAGCCAGCTCGCCATGAGGCGATGGCAGCAGCAAGTGATGCGATTCCAGGATCGGATATCGTGAAAGAAGGGCTGCCCCCCATGTATGCTTGTTGGGACCCGGCCCGAGGTCGACATTGTATCCTAGTTCCTCGACGAGCATCCTTGTCAAATCGCGGTCACCGTAGACGAATCGATGAAGATCGGATTCGAGTAGCCCGACGACGTCCAGGTCCAGATCTCTCATGAGTTCGAGTTGTCGCTTTTGTGATTCACGTCCCGCGAGATCTACCCCGAAATGAACCTTACGAGAGGTATCCAAACGTCAGCGACGAATGCGTAGTAGCTAAGATGCAGTGCTTACCGTCCAGATCCCGACAGTGAAGAGCTCATCGGGTTTCCCAGGAGCCGTAACTCTGGAATATGCCTTGGGTATCATTCCGTGTTGGAAGCAATACTGGAAAATCCAGGAAGAAAGGGCGAGGAGACCGATAACGATTGCACCACATCGTTGGGTGAAGGAAGAGCTCGAAGCTTCCCGATCTCTGGTACGTTTTCCCGCCTGCAATCCCGGAAGACACCAGTCTCCGACGACTACCAGAAGAAAAGCGATCGATATGAGCAGACCCCCACGTTCCCGGAAAAGTTGACCTCCAGGGACGAACGCATACGCCACGGTAACCACCGATAACACATCCAGGGCGACGTACAGGGACATCGCATGTCCGAAAAGCTTGTATGAACGTAGAGCCGACATGCCCTGGAAGTAGCGAGGCAAAGATTGAAGAAGAAACGCGATGACTGCGCAGCCCGCGATGAATCCGTTTCGCTCCGTCATCAATCCTGTCAAGGAATCGTGCTTGGACCAGGTGGCCGTACGGCTACAGAGTGTCACGCAGGCAACGAAACCGATGAACTTGTGGACTGTATGACGGTATTGATTGCGCTCGATATAAGGCTTGACCCGTGGATCCCGTATTTCGGCGCCGGTGATATCGCGGTACAACTGGAATGCGAATGGCTGAACAATGGCTGCTGCTGCGCAGGTGATGACGACCGGTGAGTGTTCCATATAAGTCGGTTGATCGTTTATGGGATATCCCGACCAATTCCAGGCGATGATCGTGCTTGCATCCGAGATGAATGTCTGGATGAGGAAGATGAGGCTCCCGAAACCGAAAGCCACGAGAACGGGATGGTTTGATGGTGTTACGAGGTCTGGTTCAGCCTTTTCATTCGTTGCTGGACGGCTTTTCGCGGACTGCTCTGTTCGGACGTCATGGGTTTGAGGTTGGAGATCGTTCGGTCGCAAGCACTTATCCGCACACGCGAGCAGGGCCAGTACTAGACCCGTCTTGTTCCATCCGTTTGAATCCTCATTTACGATACACCACAAAGGGTTAATCGAATAGTTGAAGAACTTGAGCACGACAGTCGACAAGATGCCAATCGCAAAATCTGGATGAACCAAAACACGTCGAATTTAGTATATCATACGATGCACGCCGGTGACCCGTCTCTCACTTACACAAAGCTTCCGTCCTCGCATCTTCCGATCCATTCAACCTGAACAATCCAGCAGCCATCCCACACCACATAGTGGCGTTCGCAACGGAAACTACCAGTAACCGAGATTTCGGTCCAGGCGTTGCCCACGCGCTCATGCCGCAGATGATGGTGACCGTGCGAAGGATGTTCTGGCCTCTTCGTGATGTTGCGAAGCGGGAGAGACGAGGCGATGCGAGTACGTAGGGCGTCATAGTAGCAAGGAGGGAGAGTTCGGAGCCAGAAAGCGCTGGAAAGTGCGGAAAGGGTGTCAATGTTGTCTTGTGACCGCTCGCTCAGGAAGCCGTGACTTACCCAGTTCCCACACGGAGAAGTAAAACAGGGACAGAGCGAGGTTCGTAAAGATCGTCCAGTAACAGACATCTGCATCACGAAACGTATACAATCAGCGATGTTCACGATCAAACGAGGCATGACTCACTCAAATAGACGTCGGAGGCGAAAGCGATCAACTGCAATATCGATGACCTGCCTTTTCCGCTTCCTGGATTTGCCACGACTGTCCATCCAGCATCTTCCGCCGACGCCTCCATCCGCGGATCACTGAGGTAAGGAATGGCAGGCTGCAAAGCTTCACCCACGACGAAGGAATTGGAGGAGGTATGGTTTGTTCTAATATTGGAATGTACGAGCAGATACCAGGTATGAGCATGTATTAGGGTCAGGCTACAACGGTGTGTACCGCTACATACCCGTCAAAGGAATCGGTCTGCGTTTGATCTGCTCCATCAAGGTACACGACTTGCAGCTACAGGTTTCACAGGGCTCAGCGTACGGGCGAGATTCGTGAAGGGAAAAACGACTTACCTGTAGCCGACTCATTTCTCCCGCTCCAACAGCGTCAAACGCTACATCAATCAGCACCAGTCCCCATTCGAACAGCGAATAGTAGCTGTACGCTCCGGGAATACGATTGGTTTTATGACGGATGAAAAAGTAGACGAGAGGGGGGATAGAGCCGACGAATGCGGCAGCGACGTATTTTCTGAGTAAAGTAAAGGAGGGGAAGATCAGTCAAGGGGTGAAAAGGTGATAGGCTTGATACCGCGTACCTCATTTTCAAGGTTTGGGGACGTGTGTAAGGTGTAAGTGTGATTGTGCCAAACATCCAAGGAATCGTAAGGACGAGATACGCAATCATTGAAATATCGTGAAAGGCTGATGACGGGGGACAGGATGATAACATTTTGAAGGCGGTCCAGAAGGGGACGAGGAACAGATGATGACGCACCATGATGATCCGTCGAGGTGACGTATACCCATCCTCCGCTACATCGCCCTCATCAGCTCCAAGCTTCACAATCACGAAACGCACAGACTCACCAAGTAAACGTCCTCGCAACGCCAACCACTGCAACCCAATCCGCAAGCGTCCACCCAGCAATGCCCCGGACCTCAACCATTTCCATAACAACATCATCCCTCTTCTTCCGTGACGACGTGCCATCTTGAGCGGATTTCCGACGAGTGATGACCCATTGGAGGAAGATGAGTAGGAATCGGGGACCGGAGCAGATGGCGATCAGGATTTGAAAGGTTGGTCGTTCGGGAGCCCAGTCGCCAATACTGTAGCGGAAGGAGTACTCAGGAATGGTATCGGATGGAGAGGAGAAGGACATACGTTGCGGATACCGAGGGTACCCATTCTTCAGGCCATCTAAGAAGGTGCAATCCGTTAGCTGAGAACGGCAACAAGCCTCGACTGATACTCACCCTGCGATACCATTCTTGACGACCTTTTTGAAGTGGAGCAAACAGGCGAGCGCAAATGTACCCGTAAAGGCGAGGAATGCCAAGGTCGAATGCGCATAGTAGACGTACGCTGCGGGAAGACGGACGAGAGGTGCCGGCATCGCGGTGTGGGTCGATGAACGCGGATTGAGATGCTATGGGTGGCTAGGATGGATGGGAAGCAGCATGCTAGACGACAGCTGCAGCTGTTGATAGAGGATTGTAATCTCCAGCGGTCAATCAAAGCTAAGGACTCACTCATCCTTTTTCTTCGTCCTTGTCACCCTTGTCACCAGTTGTTCACCCCATACTCCGATCGGAACATCATGCCGGAACAAAACACCCGGAAGGAGATTGCCGCGTGTTTGCGCATGAGTCATCAATGATTTGCGTCCGATACCCAGTCGCTCCTCTTCCTCCTCGTCGAGGCCTCAATAATTGTCTGACTTCTACGGTGAGCATCTCCGGTGTAATAGGAAGGGGAGAGGGCGCCGCAGGGCATTGTGCGCCGTACTACGACCTATCGAGCAATATTTTACAGTACACTCTGAGTTTATTCTATTGTTTTCATTTTATTCCGGTCATCAAGCTAATAGATAGTTACAAGGAGGCGTCATCGGTCGCACTGCAGGCATATCACGAGTCTTTGGCTATGAATACAGTGTTCTGAAGGTGGAATATTCTGGATACAGTGACAGCAGCTGACGATTCTTTGAGATCTTCTAGATCTCTCTAATCTCGAAGAGCGACAACTCGTGGCGCTTCTCGGGTGTACCTCCGCTTCGAGGTGGGAATCAATGTGCGCCATGCCCAGTTCGATGGCGCTGCTGGA